>JABBWD010000247.1:0-26175 GCA_016628565.1 Suillus placidus | reverse complement strand
AGACACGTTAGCCAAAAGAAGAAACCATGGGAAGGACGCACCAATGGACCAGCGAGGACATGGAATGGATGGATGGACGGGCGCGCGAAGGTTTTAAGGTGAGCGCACGCGATGTAGCTAGAGCGCACGCGACGCCTGTCCAAATGCGATGGCGCGCGAATGCGCAAGACCTGTCCTGAGGACTAGAGCTGGAATGTAACAAGGAATTGGGAGATACTGAGAGGAAGCGCCTGTCTCTACACCGACACCATCAATCTCGATTAGAATATTGTCTTCTAACATGTTGATAGTAGATGTTGAAGGCATTGTAATAAAATAGTAGTTAGAGTATGCGCATGACTTCTCGTGGTGCGATTGGAAGGTTCGGATGGAGTCTGAAATTGATATCAGGCTATCTGCTGCAAGTGCATTTGATCTCTATTACCTTTCGTCACTAGCATTAGTATTATTATTTGAATCCGACATGTTCTCACTCAGCGAGGGCTCTGCACACCCCGTTGATAGGAATTTGTTCTCTCACTCCCCGATGGGTAGGGGACTCATCTTACCCAGCTCATTCCCCCTGTCTGGGCCATTACCTGACCCATTCGCTGATTCAGCCCCACCACGCTATCAATTTCAACAAGTACGTATTTTTTTAGCATTTTTCTGCTCACAAATGTATCTTTAGGGCGCATATATGCAGGATAGTCTGCAAATTCAAGCTCTGCTTGAGCGCTGCAGGGCACTGGAGTTACGCGAGGTCCAGCTGAGTACGGAACGTGACACCATCAAGTACGTATTTCTTTATACTTCCGTTGTGTTTGATTGCTCCAATTTGCAGAGCAATGTTTGAACGTCTTGCGAGCTCCATTCGGTCAGATCTTCTTCAATCCGACTCGACAGTCATTGGTCCATCCTCTGCTGACTCCACTCGTCCTACTTGTCAACTCTACCCCGGGATATCATTCTGGACTCAGGATGACTTTATGGAGTGGCTGGAGACTGCTAGTAGCCGAACCGCCGATTGCGGCAAGCTTCCATATCTTGAGGATGCGGATGGGGCCCCAGTACCTGAAACCACCATCAAGGCTATACGCAAACTCCTTTGGGGGGGCTGGTCCGAACTCTTGAGTCGCAAAATGGCCCTGCAATCATGGGGAAAGGTGTCGGCCTCTGGGAGGCAGCTGGTTCACTCACTAATGGAGGGCACATTCCCTTTGTTCAAATTTGCTGACAATGGTTGGAAACTAGATTATCTTGCAACATCGTCATATCCTTCCTGGCGCTGGAACAACCTCGACAGTGACAACAATCACAAGTCTTGAGACGGCATCAAGAAAGAAGAAGAAGAAGCCAATGACGACGACGACGACGACACTACCAATGAACAGACTAGCAAGAAGCGCAGGCGCCAACATGAGTTCTGTATCTATTACAACAGTCTCAGCCAAGGGCAGCGCAAGGTATGTGACATAGATCCTTTGTATGCAGTGCATGTTTCCACTGATCTAATCCAGGAGTATGATGATGAAGCGAGCAAACTCGTGAGTCTAATGGTCGTCATCATCTCTGTTCTATTCATTGATGGTTTCTAGATTGCTGAAGGGAATTGGAACAAGACCGCCATTGTTGCAGGCAAGATGTACTAGATCCTAGCTGCGGCTATCACGATGCTTTCGATCCTCACCCGCTCCGCTGCATGTTGCTTCTGATTGCATGTTTCTCTTTTTCATTGCGTATCCTAGAGTGATAATACCAGAGCATGTTTTTTCATATACCAGCATAATCATATATCGGCCTAAATGAGCACATTCAGCGAGGTAATTGCAACTGGAAACCCATGTGCGCCAGTATGCTTTCTATATGTTCTTGCAAAGAAAAACATACGTGGCATTAGAGGCCTTGCCCGTCGTATCGTCAATATGCTAAATCAACCGTTTTAAATATCTAAGATATGCTGATCTATACACTTTTTCTTCAGCCACTACGATAAACATATTCTGGCACGTCCCCAGCTGTTTGAGCACAGCCAGTTCTCACTGGGGTTGAGGAGGCACTTGGAGAAGGCTCCTGGGTACCGATCATAGTAAGCGTAAATTGTCCACGCTCTCTCGCACCGACTCAGATGAGTAATTCGCAGAACAAATTTGTTGAGAAGCTGGGAGCACTGGGGCTTGACCCATTTCGGATGCTTGTTGTGGACTTGATGCATGAATGCGAGTTGGGCACCTGGAAGGCGTTATTCACCCACCTCGTCAGGATCCTTTATGCACTTCCAGGGGGGAATCAGCTGGTTGCAGAATTAGACTCTAGGTAAGTCTTTTCATAGTGTTCCTGTCAATTAATCCATCCCACTACAGATTCCGTCTAGTTCCGACTTGTAGTAATGGTGTAATTCGAATGTTTTCAAACAACACATCCGAAATGAAGAGACTGGCAGCAAGAGATTTCGAAGACATTTTGCAGGTTTGTCTCGCTTTACTTCACTATTCTCTACCTAGCTCACCAACGAGTTCTTTAGTGTGCAATACCTGCATTCGAAGGGTTATTTCCCCACGACCATGACATGATGGTGCAATCTCTGTTATATAGATTCGCTCAATGGCACGCACTTGCCAAGCTACAAATCCATTCAGAGTCGACCCTGGCTTTCTTTGAGGAAACATTCAAAGATCTCTCTAAGCGATTACAGAAGTTCCGCGACTTTACCTGCGCTGCCTTTGACACTTTAGAATTACCGAAAGAGAAGGCAGCTCGCCAACAAAGGTTTGCCCGGCGTGACACTAATAATGTCTCCTCAGAATCTAGTGGACCAAGGGTGAAAAGTTCAATTTGAGCACCTACAAGTTTCATGCAATGGGAGATTATGTACAAAGCATCAGGCTCTTTGGTACTACGGATTATTTTACCACCCAGATTGTAAGTTTCTTTCCTAGCCCTCTAATACACTTCTGACGCTATGATAGGGGGAGCTAGCGCACAGAGCATTGAAAGCATTTTATCCACTAACTAGCAAGTTGGACACGCCAGCACAGCTAGCGAAGCATGAATGTAGGCGTCGTGTATTACGACGAGTAAGAGAAGCAGCGGGTATCTCCCCTTCAAATAACCAGTCACCAGCCGACTCTCCTGCAGCTGCTCCATCTTTATTCAGAAACCATCATTTGATCGCAGCCAGTCGAAACGAACCAGTCTCTTTATTCACATTTCTCCAGGAACATGATGGCGATCCAGCTACTAAGGTAAATTTTTGGCTCAGTTGAATCCAGATCATTTATAATGACTTTCAGAACTTCCTCCCGAAACTGAAGGATCATGTTTTGTATAGGCTGAAAAAATTGGACGTCAGTTATTGTGACAAAACATTCACAGATGGGGAACACAACTCGGTCATCATCCCTAACAATACGATGTACTCGGTTCAAACGATGCAGGTCCACTACTCAACTTACGACATGAGGCGCGAATACGACACTGTCAGAGCACATGGTGATGTTATGGTCCTTTCAGGAGAAACCTCACCTAGCCATCCATACTGGTATGCTCGTGTACTGGGTATTTATCACATGGATACATGGCTCGAAGGCATGGGTGGGACCAAGAAACAGCGACTCGAGGTCCTCTACGTCAGGTGGCTCGCACCGTTAATATCATCGGATTATCAGTCTGGCATGCAACGTGCTCGCCTTCCCAAGGTGGCATTCGTAGAGGAGTCAGATCACAATGCCTTCGGATTTCTTGACCCAGGCCAAGTGATCCGAAGAGCTCATCTGATTCCCGCATTCGCTTCAAGGCGGGGTGCAAGCTCACTTAGACATAGAACATCGGTAGCACGTCCCAAGGGGGAATTGGACAACTGGGAAGAGCATTATGTGGGAATGTGAGTACAGTGTCTTCTCCTGATGTAAATAGTGGCACTGATCTGTTTGAACTAGCTTTGCCGATCGCGATATGTTCTTGCGTTACACTTACTTAGGTGTAGGACACCCTGTAGCTTTGCGGAAGATCGTCAGAGACTGCTTCAGCTCCGAAACAACAACACAAACGGAGGTTATGGACGTCAATGCAGATGCAAGTGATCGTGAGGGTCAAGAAGATGAACAGATGGATGTCAATCTTAGAGAGGAGGATTCAGGAGAGGAACGTGATGGACTTGAGGGAGAGGAAGATAGCGAAGAAGCTGAGGAAGTGTTTGATGACCTCTCTTTCTGAAATAGGACAACATTAATGGTAGTACGGGTCTGAGGCAGCCGATAGACGACACGCACCATGGGTGAAGAGACAACAAATGGTCGGATATATCATCAATACCCCAATCCTGGTGAGATGGCGATCTAGAATGCCTCCAAGAATCGGTGCAGCGGCCAAGGAAGACGGGTAGTCAGTAGTAAGTCAGGAAAAGCAAAGATGTGATGCGTCGTTTGCATCATGTGATCATGCCCTTGCTGACTAAGTACTGTTGATTCAATTGAGATTCTTTCAATTTACGACTTACACTAACATGTGCGTCGGCCATCGACGACTTCCCGTATCGACTCGAATGATATTACTTGCCATGTGGCGTGATCCATTCGAAATCGCCCACTTGCGGAGACTTTCAGTGGTTGCCAGACCTCCTGTGACTTTGAAGCGGCTCCTGCGGCAGTGACCGGACGCAGATGAAGCTGTTCTAGTCAGGCTAGGATACGAGCATGTGTAGCCCATGCCGATAGACAGAGAGATGAAGCAGAAGTACACAGATGCGTTGTTCTCAACCTTATGAAGAACTTCTTCACTTGGCCCATCTAAATCACCATGATCACAGCCCTTATTCTGCGAATTCTAGTATCATTGTAACACCCCCACTGCGTTCATATAAGCGACTTAGTTCTGCTGGCCTCTCTCAAGGCTCACTCCCTCCTTCACCATCCACCCGTTGCATCTGTCCTCGCTCAGGCAGCTTTGATGACCCTTCTCATCTTATCGCATCACCTCAGTCTCCTTCCAAACGACCACGTAGCAAATGTGGTGAATATGACCACAGGCCCCGCCTCTCGGTAAGTTTCCTCCCATACCACCTTTCTATCTCCTCACATTCCTCAGGCTACTTCCCTATCATGCGGACACATCTCTGACATCGATCCCCACCTCCAACAGCTTCCCCAGATTCAACACCTCAATCACCATCAGGTTACCATTCAGCCTACTCATAAATATGCCACACATAAAGCAGATGAACTAGCTCAGGAGCAGGATCACAACGACAGCGATATCTTCTTACAATCTCCATTCAGATCACCCCTCATAGTGCACCGTCTATACCCCATCTCACATCCTAAACCAATCAAACCAATCATGTTAGATGATGATGAAGCGACCCTTTTCCTCTCCTCTTCATCTGCTGTACCCTCCCCTTTCTTTCATCACACGTCCACTCAGCCACTGCTTACGCCAGTCAAAGATTTCTATTGTACCGTACTAGCTGTAAAGCAGCTCAATTCGCAGCCTGCGCATCGCGTGGGCATAGGCACCAAACGCAAATTGGCGCAATCTGGTGGTGGCGACTTCTCTACGCCTTTGTGTCCCGTCCCATCAACCACGTGCACCCCTCTTAGTATCTCTGCTCTGAAACCCGACCCTTCATCTGGCATCGCTTTCCACCATCTTGCACCTCTGCCAGCACCTCGCTTTACTCCCCAACCAAAGAGTAAAGCTGACACTGACGCATTTGTCAAGAAACAGGCAGAAACCATGAAGCGGCTGCGCATTCGGGATCCTGATGACTCAGATGAGGACTGGGGTATCATAGAAGATCGGGACTCCGACGGAGAACCTGTACACAGGCTACCTGCACTCCACAAATGCAAATCCCGGTTTATTAGCCCAAAGAAATCTCTCCTTATCAATGCTGCGCTAGTGCCACAGAAAGGTAGCTCAAAGGATGAGGTCACTGAAGCTATCTCTCCAGGAGGGCATATTATCAACTCACAGGGTCCAGTGGCCCCAATCCTTTCCTCTACTGGTGCACTTTCCGGTTGGCCAAGGATCTCGGGCGTCGACGACGCGCATCTTCATTCATTTAATCAATCCCACCCATATCAATATTCTAATCATGACGAGGACGACGTCGACACATTCATCTTATGTACCCTAGAGGCAGGTGGCTCTGTGCTCTTGTTGCGGTCCTGATCTACGTCCGCACAGTATCGTGCGTAGAGCTAGAGGACAGGAACAGGAACAGCAGTCACCTTCGCCCGCACCGTTGATGGAGTTTTTGAACCTTTGCATTGGCAGCAGAGCTCGGCAGAGGTTATACGGCCTCGCATGAGCTTGGTATGTCTGCTGTTCTTGAATGTATGCAAAGTATCTATTTGTCCTGTCATACAGGTCACGCACAGCACCAGGGACATGCTGCCGTTCGTACTGCCAGAGTCATGGAGTACTGCCCTGAGCGCTGCAGAGATGCCACCGTCTTCAGTGGATCCCATACCACTCTCGGTGTATGTTGTCAAGGGCCCGAAAAAGTCCGGAAAGAGCACATTTGCTTGGACGCTCTTGAACAGACTTCTGGTGAGGTATGTTTGGAATTCAACATAGATAAATACTGACGGTGCTTTCTAGATTTCAGCGTGTTGCATATCTCGAATGCGACGTGGGGCAATCTGAATTTACACCTGGGGGGTTGGTTGCCCTAAACGTCATCGATAACCCGGTATTTGGTGAGTAATCACTACATCAACCTAGTAGAGAGCCCTTGAAATGTTTTTGCATCTTAGGCCCACCTTTTATGCATCCTAGTCTTCCATACCGAGCGCACTATGTTGGAGCAACTTCACCACGGTGCAGTCCGGCACACTATCTTGCGGCCATTCAAGCATTGCTCGAAACGTTCAAACTCGAGGTCCAAACTTCCCTGCCTGATGACAAGTTGATTGATAATTTTACTCCTGCCCGCTACTCTTCAGGCAGAAGCCCTTAACACCATGCGTGTCTGCTAGAATAACTTGTATGTATGGGGTATTTATTGTAGGTATCCATCTATCCTGTGTACGCAGCCGCTGAATGTCACTCTCGTCCTCCTAGATTCTTCGATTCCTTTCATCCGTAAGGCCTGAAAATCACAAGTTCATTTGGATTTTTGTTTGTTTTAAAATGACTTACCTATAAGCACTAACGCCCACCTGCGAGTCCCAGGATACGCTCAAGCTCTGCCAACTCCATTTCAATCATTCACCGCTCCCTCGCAATCCATAGAATCATCATCGCCCGTACCTCGTCTGGCCAGACTGGAGGTGGTGGGTAAACGGGGAATGGTAAGTCCGGCTGATAGACTCGTTGGCGCATGAGATTTCGCGCAGCAGCCCAGGCGACGAACATCAGTTCCTTCGATAATATCAGTGTTGTAGCTTGCGAATGCGTACGTCACTCACCAGCTGTCTTCCCGACATCGTGAATGTCACCTCCCGAGGCCGTGGTGCATGATGGAGAAGGTGCTGAGGGATCTATACAATATCAGTGAGCAGCCAATATCAGACAATTAACAACGCACCTGGGCATTTTGGTTTCTGCCTCAATTCTGGTTGCTGGCTCCTCCGTTAGCATTGTTCTGGTTGTTCATACTAGCAATAGAGTAGTTTTTATTAAACCGAGTTGAGGGTGAATTAATCCTTACCTTCGTCGTTGAGTTATCGCTATGAGGAATGAGTCCCAATTTGGGCAAAGATATAAATCCGGCATTTTCCGGCTGAGCTTGGCGGCTGTGAGCTTGCTTACAAATATGATCAGCTGGCGGTATTGGAAAAAAAATTGGCTGAACAGGGAGTCGAACTCCAGGACAGCAAGAACACATTCCATACAATAACCACTTGTCCACCAGGGCTTACATATAAGGAGTGGAGTATAGTATATACATGCAATATGTATTGTACCACTACTAGTAGACAGACGATACGGTAGCAATATTACGCAAATTACATAGCTATACCTTGTCAAGTAATGCAAAACATAGATGACAGAAAACGCGGATGCTTAACTAACTTGGACACAACTACGCTATGATCCCTTGCTGGTGGTGATGTCGCAATGTCGCAACATTGTCACCAATTCCTCATTGTAACGTATATCTGTGTTCATCTATGCGTATGTATTAGCAAGTCAAATTTATTGTTGTATGCTAATGGCGGATTCCATGATAAAGCCTTGAATAACATTGTAGTTCCCAACATAAATAACGGAATATGATATTGCTCAACAAGCTGTACTTAATTACACTGTTATAACTTGCTGACTGCAATGGTGCAAAGTCGTGACCTTGTCACAAATTCCTCATGGTAACCTAGAATTTCAGACATCCATGGCTATGTACTGTTAACTCAAATTTCTCGCAGTACACATAGCGATATTTGGCCGAAACATAATTATGTTGTCCTATAGTTCCCATGGCTACCATGTCAAGGACTCATGAGTTCTCTGATGCTGGCATAGACACATCATGCAAGTGTTCATGCACCAGGGAAAATCATATAGCGGAAAGTCGCTGTGAAATGAGCATAGCATGTTAGAAGCAATCGGACAGCATGCAATGCGGTTGGGAGGGTGCGCATGCGCAGTTGTGTGAGGGAACAATCTGGTCCAAGGCATGATGTACATACTTACAAATCAGGTACCCGAGGAATAGATGCGGATAGGCTTACTAGTACATGAGATGCGCAGCATGAGGATTTGCAACCAGGTCATTTTTCTAGGGACTTCAGATTAAAATCAAGGTTTGACGGCATAATGTTGAAACCAACCCGAGATTGAGGAGGTTGTGGAAATCAAATACACACACACACACCGTGAACAAAGATATGATAATGATTGCAAAATAACTAGATGAGATAGGTGTACACATGCGGCATTAATGACCATCGGCATATGGGGGAGATGCACAACAGAGAAAAAGAACGAAACAAGTCTGCAATGGAAGGGGCCGTGGTTGTGTGGTTGCTGCAACTGGCGCGGTGGTATGAGTATCAGGAGCAGTGGGTATCGCAGACGTCGAGGGAGCGGTAGGTTGAGTTTGCGATGATGATGCCTGGGCCTGGACTTGGCCTTGTGGTTGGCCTTGCTGCTGCTGTGTTATTTGTGCATTGGCATTGACATGTTGAGGTGACACACAGCAGAGAAAAAGCACGAGATGAGCCAACAGTCGGACGGGTAGTGAATACGCAGGTCTTGCACCTGGTATTGTAGCACGACGCGCTTGCGCCTGGCGCAGTAGTATGAGTATCGAGAGCAGTATGTGTCGCGCACGTCGAAGGGGCGACAGGCTGGGTCTGCGATGATGATGCATGAGCCTGGACTTGACCATGTGAATGGCATTTCTGCTGCTGCTGTGTTTGCGATGTCGCATGGGTCTGCACTTGACCTTGCAATTGACCTTGCTGCTGCTGTGTTGGTTGTGCACTGCCACCGGGGTGTTGATGATTCCACATGCAGCAGAGAAAAAGCCCAATATGACCCAACAAACGGATGGGTCGTGAACGCACAGGTCTTGCACCTGGTGTGCCAGAACCAGCAGACTGATGGTGCGAATGATGAGGTTGCGGCCACTCAGCAATGAACAATACCTGGATGGAGATCCTCAGACACCATAAATTGACACACCGGAGAAAGACATACCTCCCTATCCCGCATTGGAGCCACTTTGACAACATGAGGACGCATTGCGTGTTGCGGAAGTTCAATTTCTTCGTTGGTGTGAGGTTGAGAGCAGAAGAGTGAGGACAGGAGATTCATGAGCGCATCTGGACGTGAACCTGAAGGGGTTGTGGGATGAGGATCAATTTCCTCGTCGGTGTTGGGTCGAGATCGGGGCAAAAGTGAGGACAGACGAGCGAAGAGCGCATGTGAATCGAACTGCGAAGGCATGAAGAGTTGGTGCAGTTCGTTTGGTGCATCATTTTCAGGTGGAGAGCTGTGAATGAGTGACGACAGACGAGCGAGGAGCACACATGGATGCAATCCTGAAAGCGTTGGGGGCTGGGGAAGTTTGTTTGTGTCATGATTGTTGGGTCGAAAGCAGTGGAGGAGCGAGGCAAGGCGAGCGAGGAGTGCACTTGCAGAGAAATGAGGGTGGGCATCACCCATTGGGGAGGACTGAGAACATAGAGGTCTGAACACGAATTAATTAGTAGAAATGCTGATGACGCACATCATCATTGGCTTCCATGCCATCAAAAAACCGTGGTGAGAGTTCATCGACACCCCCAAACTCGTCGTGACATCGCGTAGCATCAGCCTGGAATGTGGCTGTTATAATGAATGAGGAGGCTTTGAAACATGTTACATACTTCCAAAAATGACTTGTCATTGAGCGAGGAGCGGGGGGTGCGCTCTATTCCTGGCTCGCCTTGAGACACCTTCTGTTCGAGTCTGCCTTTTGATGCCTATTAGCAGACATTATCAGTGAGAAAGAATGGGTGATATATTGGTACTCACGATATTGGTACCAATTGGCAGGTCAAGGCCAGCTGTTTTGAGGATGGTATGAATGTCCCATGCGTACACATCTTCGTCATAGCCACCAGTGACTAGCATTTTTTCATCAGTGGAAAAGGCTGCGCATTCCACCAGAGATTTGTGCTGGAGGAGTGGACCGATTGGGAGGTTTGTGTTGAGATTCCACAGCCGCGCTGTGTTATCCCATGATGAACTTGCAAGAAGGCGTTCATTCCGAGACAAGGAGATGGCGTTGACCCAGACTGTGTGACCCTCCAGAATGGCGATCTCCTGCCAAGTGGCTGTGTCGAATATCCTAACCAGGCCATATGAACCGGAGATAAGCTTCTCTCCGTCCGATGTCCAGGCCAAGCTCAAAACGATATGATCGTGTTTGAGTGTGGCGAGCAGCTCGCCCGATTTCATATCCCAGATTTTTGCAGTGTTCTCTTTGTTTCCTCCTGTCGCAATTTGTGTGTTGTCGGGTGAGTAGATCATTACCCACACCCACTCATGCCCGGTCTTGATTTTCAGGATTGTTTCACCGGTCTTGACATTCCACACTCTTGCTGTCCCTTCCCTGGATCCGCTCCCTACTCGATTACCATCCGCACTCCAGCACACTGACCTCACACTTTTAGTATGCCCTGTCCATTTTGCGATGACCTTTCCTGTCTCGACGTCCCACAACTTCACTTTCCCATCGTAACTTCCGCTGACGACAGTCTTGCCATTTGGAGACAATGCCATTGTGAACACCCCTACTTTGTTCTCCTCGTCATCTCGCCAGTCCTCGCCTATCTGTGTGCCGCTATCCAGGTCCCATAGTCACAGTGAGCCGTCCAACGAACATGTGATGACCCGTTGTCTTCCAGGCAGGTGCACAACACCTTTTACCCAGTTGGTATGGCCTCGTATAGTCTGGCGGGGCGCGACTGCTGGTGTCTCTTGCTTCTTATTGGTCTGGGAAGACATGGTCGGCGGTGGGGAGATTGTGCAATATGGATCCAAGAGAAGTCCGCCGTGTTCTTTGAATGAGAGCAAGTTGTCTGTCAATGCCAAATATTGCTGGTGTGTTGATGTGCCTATCTTCTTTCACTTCAGCTCTTGCTAATAGAAGCACGCAAGGCATTGCTCACCAGACAACCTGCTTATAGCAATCACCCAGAAGTTGACTTTGGAACCGTATGGGTTGCGGGTGTAATTCGAGAATGGGCAAGAGGTCCTTGCGGGTATCTAAAGTCGCTGGTAAGTAGGTGAATACATCGCAGAAGACGCTAGAGCATCACTCACGAAATTCACCGTTTAGACAAACCCAGTGCTCAATTACTCATGATCAGTGGGCATTTGGATTGGAGTCGAGGAAGTTAGGTGTCTGTTTGATCAAGCCATCTTTTAAAGGTTCTTCCCATACGCTGGCCATCAGCAGACTGGTGAGAAAGTTACATTGTTTTGTATACCATTACATGACATTATAGGCCTGGTCAATTCTAAAATATTGTTTGTCAATGTCGACTTGGCCTTACGGTCGCTCTGTCGTAAGTTACCTACGCGGACCTTTCCGTTGCCCACAGCCAGCGTCGGCCAAACCTTCGCATGAGAGAAATTCTAAACCTTGTCAGAGGATGCTCGTCCTAATCCTTGTTGTACAAAGCCTAAGCTGGTGGCTCAAGCCTCCTCTACTGCAACGTGGATTCAAACGAGGAATAGGACGAGCAGTTAGCTGATCAGTGGTGTCATGAAAAGGTGCACTTTTTTCTTTCATTTACACTACTGAGGAGTTGTTTATTTGCCATCCACTCTCGCCTCATTCCTGCATGCTTGCATCCGCACTATTAGGCAACGGAAAGGGTCCGCGTAGGTAAATTACGACAGAGCGAACGTAAGGTCAAGTCGACATTCAATGACAAATGACATTTTAGAATTGACCAGCTGGCCTAAGGGATGCTCAATTCTAAAATGTCGTTGTCGTTTGGGTTTTGATATTCAACTACCGCTCGCTAAACCCATCCTAAACGGGACTCGTACCTAACCCTTACGGTGCGCGGCTGCCAATACTTGCAGTCTTAAAATACATCCCAAACCTCAGCAGTGTTCCTAAACCTCGTGATTCAAGCTCCTAACCCTCAGCAGGCCTAATCCTTAACATTCCTAAACCTTTTCCATAGATTATATCCAGTAATATGTAGTATGTTTATGAATATAAATTACTGTAGAGATACGACACTAGCTTCGTCACGTGCAGCACGTGACACAGTCACACTTAGTGTCACAGCTTCGAATGACCCTGTGACCTGTGACCACACAAAAAATAGGTTCGCAAATCGTGATTGCTGCACCTTGTACTTGTCAAGGCTTCTTGTCTGACTCATATCTTATTGTAAAGCTGAGAAGCAACAGGTAAAATCCAGCTAGGCATTGTTATTTTTTATATGTTTTTCTGTATGTTTTTACCACATGTCACAAATTAGCTTCGGCCCCCAAAAAATTGGTGTGACAGTCACACCAAATAGGTTCGATTCATCAATGGCTGTGACCCGTGACGAACCTAGTGTCATATCTCTACAGTATATTATGCATCTCTCACTCAAAAATGGAATGAATTGATTATACATCGCTACATAACAAGGTTTAGATAAGGGTTAGGCCTGCTGAGGTTTAGGAATGACGAGGATTAGGAGTACTGCTGAGGTTTAGGATGTGCTTTAAGACTGCTTGTAGATAATTCACTGCACCAAGTGTTGGCGCTGCGCGCCATAAGGGTTAGGTACGAGTCCCGTTTAGGATGGGTTTAGCGAGCGGTAGTTGAATATCAAAGCCCAAACGACAACGACATTTTAGAATTGAGCATCCCTTAGACTACACGGCTCATCGTTGATTTTGTAATTCTGATGTCCAAATTCAGACGTGTTGGCCCAATGTTTATATCACATAATACGTATGGTTTTCGGCTCGCATATGGATTATATCTGAGGTTATTATATTGTACGTACATCGTGGGGGCGTGTATGAAAAACATTGCCGGACAAAGAAAAAAATGGGTAAGGGTGGAATCGAACTCAGAGCTCCCATAGCCCTTGGCTCAAAGACAGCGATCATACCACAGCACTACAAGGTCTTTGATTTCAGGTGCTGGAAATAATATATAAGAGGTAGCCTATTATGTATGTACGATATAATGATCGTATACACACCAAATCATTGATTTTGTAATTCTGACGTGGGAATTGCGATATAAGCCCAATGTGTACTGGATATATCAGCAATGGTTTTCGGGTACAATGGGGATTATATACGATCATTATATCGTACATACATAATAGGCTACCTCTTATATATTATTTCCAGCACCTGAAATCAAAGACCTTGTAGTGCTGTGGTATGATCGCTGTCCTTGAGCCAAGGGCTACGGGAGCTCTGAGTTCGATTCCACCCTTACCCATTTTTTTCTTTGTCCGGCAATGTTTTTCATACACGCCCCCACGATGTACGTACGATATAATAACCTCAGATATAATCCATATGCGAGCCGAAAACCATACGTATTATGTGATATAAACATTGGGCCAACACGTCTGAATTTGGACATCAGAATTACAAAATCAACGATGAGCCGTGTATATGCTGAGCATGTCCTTTATTTCGTCGCTAAAGGCAATATAAAGTTTATATTACGACGTAAAGGCCCCGCAATCAACGTAACGCACCATAAAGGACTGCATCGGCTCTCTGATGCTATCCTCATGTTCGCTTTCCGCCAAGTGCTATGTAGAAGAAGCACTCAGGTCCGCAACTGGCGCCACGTCCATCTTTTTTTATCAAGAGACTATCTCACTGGTGGCAACAATGTTCGACAGGGAGTCGCATATCTCTACTACTACACTACTCCAGATGTTCGTTTTTGAACTCCATGTCGTCAAATCTTCAGCATGTTTGCAGACCGTGCAGCATGCTGTCACCCCGGGCCGATGCTGTGTTCGGAAGCCTACTAGGTGTTGTCAACATATTCTTTGTTCTGATGTAAACCCCCTCCTCGTGTTCGATACCACTGCCTCATGTTGTCAGGATGAACTAATCATATCACGGTCACTAATTCACTGAGGTCAACACTTCGCGACTTGCGTTTCAACTACCTCCGGACGAAGTCAATTCACTTCGTGATTGAGCTTTGCTGTTATGTCCGTCTAGCCGTTCCCAGTTTTCTCCATCGACCAACTCCACCAATCTACGTACTTGTTCACACCACCTTTCGAAGTCCGAGGACCACATGATAGCTTCCCGTCAGGAGAATGATCATCGCCAAGTCAGCAATCAGCCACGCATGTTCAATTTTCACAGTGGATTGAAGTCGTGATCGAGATTTGCTTGATCGCTTTCGGATTAGAGAGATCCAGGGTCAGGTATTCGGCGAACTCTACAACATCTGTTTAGTGTTTCTCTAACTCCCTTTCTATTTTCAAGTATATAAGCTGGCGTATCTGCTCCCGATGGCTTCCTTTGACTAGATCTTCATTGCGCAGGTTTCCCTCTCAATTGGCGGGATGAAGATCTGGATAGAGGATCAGAAAACAAACAACCTTCCATGCTGTGATATCTGTTGCATAGCTGCGAGCAAAAGTAGGCCATTTTATATCCAGTCTATGTTGCTGATTATCTCCTGCAAGGACACGATTGTTGTCTGTCGAATATCCATAGCAGTGTTTTAAACCTGCTTGCGTAACTATCAAGTATGCGTCACGATCGTACCCACTGATTATCCACGTCGATGAACTCTATCATCGAAAGAAGGCATTCTCTGCGAAATCAATTTCGATCGAGGTTCTTTATTCGTCCGGGGATTGCTGCATAGCACAGATCATGCCACACTACTGGGGTCGAGAAGCATATGATAGGTACTGAGTTTGATCCGCTATGTTACAAGCTAGGGTTGAATCATAAAGATCATTGAACGTCGCTTGGCAGACTCCATCTCAAAGATTTGCAGTCGCAACGTACAACTGCACGACTCAGATCAATGTATGTATGTATAGACACAATGCGGTTGGGAGGGTGCGCATGCGCAATTGTGCGAGGGAACGATCCGGTCTAAGGCGTGACGTGCATACTTGCAAATCGGGTACCCGAGGAATAGATGCGGATGGGCTGATTGGTGCATGAGATGTGCAGCACGAGGATTTACAACTAGGACATGTTTCTAGGGACTTTGTGGGGGCTATCGCGCAGCCGTTTCGGTGAGAGCATGAGAGAGAAATGTTTGCATTGGCTGGATGCAGATAGCTATTTGGGCGGAGCCCTGAGAGGGGCACCCGGCCCCGATAGCGGCCCAAACCTGTGCAAGAGTGAGCCGAGGTGAGCTGCGAGGGCGGGTGGGCAAACTCGCAGCTCCAAACTCAGCAGGTAGGTACCAACTATCAGGACCACTGAAGTAAGAATGTAGCTAAGCATGTAGTACTGTAAATAAGCGAAAATTGAAGAGAGTTGTAAAGTAAGCTGCGAGAATCCAAGACGGACATCGAAGGACAGGGAGTGGTGGGTGGGGAAAAGAAAAGCAGAAGGCAGCAGCCAGGCAGGAGCCTGCTGGAGTGTGGCCGAGTACGACGTGGTACGGAGACAAGAGCAGTCACGTGCTGCACTGACGCTGGCACAAAGTCCTTACTCTAACCCTACGCTCGTGCCTCGCTTCGGGATAGACCACCAAACTTCTTGAGATTAAAATCGAGGTTTCACAGCATAGCGTTGAAACTAGCCCGAGATTGAGTAGGTTGAGGAAATCAAATACACACACGCCGTGAACAAAGAGATAATAATGATTGCAAAATAACCAGATGAGATAGGTGTACACATGCGACGTTAATGACCACCGGCTTGTGGGGGAGATGCACAACAGAGAAAAAGAACGAAACGAGTCCGCAATGGAAGGGGCCGTGGTTGTGCGGTTGCTGCAACTGGCGCGGTGGTATGAGTATCAGGAGCAGTGGGTGTCGCAGACGTCGAGGGAGCGGTAGGTTGAGTCTGCGATGATGATGCCTGGGAGTGGACCGGACCTTGCGATTGACCATGCTGCTGTGTCGATTGTGCATTGGCATCGGCGTGTTGAGGTGACGCGCAGCAGAGAAAAAGCACGAGATGCGCCAACAGTCGGACGGGTAGTGAATACGCAGGTCTTGCACCTGGTGTAGTGGTACGATTAGGCTGAGTGGGTTGTGGCCGCGCAGCAACAAACAATACCTGCATGCAGATCATCAGATGCCAGATATTGACACACCGGAGAAATACATACCTCCCTGTCACGCATTGGAGCCACTTCGACAACATGAGGACGTGTTGCGCGTTGCGAGAGTTCAATTTCTTCATTAATGTGAGGTTGAGAGCGGACGAGTGAGGACAGGATATCCACGAGTGAATCTGGACGTGAACTTGAAGGCATTGTGTTATAAAGTTCGGTTTCCTCATTGGTGTTGAGTCGAGATCGGGGCAAAAGTGAGGACAGGCGAGCGAAGAGCGCACGTGAATCGAACCGCGAAGGCGTGGAGGGTTGCTGCAGTTCGTTTGGTGCATCATCTTCAAGTGGAGAGCGGTGAATGAGTGACGACAGGCGAGGGAAGAGCACACGTGGATGCAATCCTGAAAGTGTTGGGGATTGCGGAAGTTCGTTTGCTTCAGCATTCTCATGTTGAAAGCGGTGGAGGAACGACGCGAGGCGAGCGAGAAGTGTACTTGCAGAGGAATGAGGGTGGGCACCACCCATTGGGGAGGACTGAAAACACAGAGGTCTAAACACGAATTAATTAGTGGAAATGCTGATGACGCACATCATCATCGGGTTCCGACATGCCGTCAAAAAACCGTGGTGAGAATACATCGACACCCCCAAACTCGTCGTGACATCGCGTAGCATCAGCCTGGAATGTTGCCGTTATAATGAATGAGAGGTTTGGAAACACATCACATACCTCCAAAAATGACTTGTTACTGAGTGAGGCGCGGGGGCTGCGCTCTGCCTGCTGTTTGAGTAGCAGACATCGTCAGTGAGGGAGTGCGTGATATGATGACACTCACAATATCAGTACCAGGGGGCGGTAGGTCTTTAATGGCGTGAACGTCCCACAAGTACACATTATTATCCCCGCAACCAGTGACTAGCACTTTTCCATTAGTCGAAAGGGTTGCGCATTTGTGGCGTTGACTATTTAGCGGTGTGCTGACACAGCTCGAAGACAACGACACAGGAAGAAGAGGTTCTCGGTCGAATGACAGTATCAAAGTCTCTGCGATTCGAGTCTCCAGAAAACACTGCTCTAACACTACTAAGCACGCGCTATTTAACTAGAGCCATTCGGAACGAAACGGAAAGGCACTGGCCAGGGGAAGAGAACGGGTAACAAGCCAGGCGGCCGATGGCCTCTGTAAGGTACTCGTCGTAGTCAGAAATAATGAGAGTTATAACGGTTAACAGGAAAGGATAAGGCACGACTCAGAACAATATGACGAGGTCACGAGGACCCCGTTACATCTCCCCCTCCAGGGAGGCCTCAGTCTCCCTCGCGCCTCCAATTCTACTCTCCGCCCATCTCGGCCATAGCTTCGTCGGTCGTCCCACTAGTTGACGGTCCCGCGACGGGGTATGTAGTGGGCAGGTCGGCTTCCTTCCGGACCCTCCCCAATCCCCTTTTGTTGAGCTTCTGCGTCTGCTTACGCCCAAAGTTCCTCTCTTTCCTCTGTCCGGCGCGGCGTATCTCCATCTTTTCCCGCTGGTGAGTGGCGCTCAAGGCCGTCTGCCAGACCATCTTCTCCACCTGCGCCATACGAAGGGAGGACATGCTAACGTCCTCCTCGTCCTCTTCGCCTATGATGTCAGCCAGCTCCGGGGAGGCTCCCGCGCTAACGACGCTGCCGGTTTCGTCTAGATAGGACGCGGAGGAATGCAGTCCTTCGCTATTGAAAGCGTGCGCGAAGAAGTCGTAGCCCAAGGGGTTGGGGGGACGCGCGCGAGGGGATTTATTGCGAAGGGCGTGGGAGTAGGCGATGAAAAGTTTTAGTTGGTCGCGAGAAACCAGGTGAGTGTCGTCGCTGTTCTCAGGGCTGCTGATGAGGATGTTGCGCCCGTGCCCAGCGAAGTATAGCAGGTTGCCGTCGTCGTGGTTCACGGTCATGGCGAATAGGCTGATCTCTGCGTCGTCAGCCCACGAGCTGAGTTGGGCGGGGGTGCAGATGGTGGGTGGAAGTGGTGGAGAATAAAGAGTAGGGGTGATTGAGGAAAGCGCCCTTGATCTTATAGTGGGGGGCTCCCCAAACGATACCTGCCCCAGGAACGATCGGTGGTCGTTGCTAGGGGGCGTTCCTCGTCCCTCTGGTAAGTGGTCGACGTCAGTCACTCCAATTAATTCGAGGTACTCATCAAATGCCTGTAGATGAGCTACGTCATCAAAAGGCAGCCAGGTGACGTCCCCAGCCTTCCACTCCACCTCGAAGCGGGCCTCCCGGCGGGCACCCGTGTGCGCCCTGATTCTGCTGACCGCCCATTCGGGCTCCCGTTCTTCGCCAAAGTCGAATACCTGCGCGTCCGAGCGTCCCGGGAACTTTCGGTCGTCATTGGGGATATGGATGCGCAATAGCGACGAATGGAACACGGGGTGGATACCCCTGCTGCGCATCCGGCTGGGGAGGTCAAGCAGGAAGGAGTTGTTGCCATAGTCTCGGGTAAGCCTGTAGGGACCAATGTATTTTGGAGTCAACTTACGTGCTAAACCTTTGGGAAGGTTCATGTTCTTGGTGGACACATAAGCAAGGTCGCCTTCCTTAAACGGACACGGCTGACGTCTGCGGTTAGCAAATCGGGTCTGTTTCACACGTGCCTCCAACATAGAGTCATGCGCGCTCATTTGGGCTAACTTCATCTTCTGTAGGTATGCCCTCACGCTAGGATACTCATCCTTGGTGGGGTTGTTCCACACCATCACCCTTGGCGTCCGGCCCGTGTTGGCTTCAAACGGTGAGAGTTCCGTTGTCTCCGAGCTTGCTAAGTTAATAGCGAACTCTATGGCAGGCAGCTTCGCCACCCAGTCTGTCTGGGATGGTGACACCACGGCCCTCAACATCTGGGTCACCGTTCGGTTCGCTCGCTCGGTTGCCCCGTCGGACTCTGGATGATAGGCACTGGACATGTTCTGTCCTATTCCCATTAGTTTATTCAGGTGAGTCCAGAACGTGCTTGTGAATAGCACATCCCTGTCGCTGACAATTGATTTAGGCAGACCGTGATGCTTGTAGACTTCGGCGAAGACGAGCTCCGCGACCTCACGTGCGGTGTAGTTCGTTCGGCTTGGTACCAGGTGTACCATCGAGGTAAGTCGGTCGATGATTACGGTAATGGCGTCATATTCACCATTCCTGTCCTTTGACAAGGGCAGCGGTCCTACGAAGTCTATTCCCACTGAGTCCCAGGGTTTCCTGGGTACCTTTAGTGGGTGCAGCAGTCCGTACGGCTTCTGGTTTGAAGGCTTACTCCTCCTACAGGTCACGCACGATGCGCAGTAGGTGTTTACGTCTTGCGCCATCGTTTTCCACCATACGTGGTCCCGGAGGTACGTTAGAGTTTTGGCAGCCCCCAAGTGTGCTAGTAGGGAGTGGGCCTGGGATATTACTATCTCTCTGACGGTACGTCCCTTCATTCTTACATCTGGTATGCATAGTAACGTCTTGTCTCGCAGAGTGAGGCGCACCAGTCCGTCCTTCATCTCGAAGTTTCGGTAATCCGTGGGTGAGTCCAGTATCCGTTTGAAGAACGGGTCGTGGTGATACTGATCCTTTAGACCGGCTATCAGCTCGTCCTCCTCTGGGTATTCACCCGGGGTTGTCGTGGATCCTGTGAGTCCAGTCTCCTCGTCGTCCCCTTGCCTGGGTAGGCTAATGGAGTTCTCTGTGGGTGGATGGGCAGACTGCTGTTCTGCCTCCTCCCCCTCCTTTCGTCCCTTGGGTCCTTTAAGGACGAAATGCCTGGCCACCCTCTTGGCAAACTCGGACGCCGTCTCAGGACGCCCAGTTTCCGCTGGGGCCACCACCACTTCCTTCCGCCGGTTTCTCGGTGGGGGTGTCGAGCTGTGCTCGCGGGTCGCCGTCACCCCACTTAATTTCGGCGGTGTAGGTGGTCCAGAGGGCCCACCCACGTCCGCTTGGATGACTTCATCCCGTCCCCTCGGAGAGGGACCCAGCGTATTAGCCTTGGGTGTGTTCTTCCCCTTAATTCCGGCAGGGGGGGCTTCTTTTGTCGAACCTGGTCTGGCCAGCCGAGCACTTCGCCTGGCCGGCACTACCGCCTCCGCCTCATCACCAACCAGCACTGGCATGGAAATGGCGCCCAGCAGGGTGTCCAACGGTGGGTTCCCTGCATCGTCGTATTCGGTGTACTCACTGGGTGCCCGTACAGTCCCTGGTTGGTCCCAGCAGTACATTCTGGACAGCGCATCCGGTAGGACATTCTCGACCCCCGGCACATACCGGATTTCGAAGTCGAAGTCGCCCAGCTTCTCGAACCAGCGAGCCTGCCGGCCCGACAAGTCCCGCTGATCCTGTAAGTGCACGAGGCCCTTGTGATCAGTTAACCAGATGAACTTTGCGCCCTGCAGGATATCGCGGTGGCGCATCATGCCTTCGAGTCCAGCCAGCATCTCCTGCTCATGGACAGGGTAGTTTTGCTGAGCTGGGCTCAGTTTGGCGCTGTAGAATGCAGCGATCCTGGCCGTCTTCCAGTCCTTTCCCTGTGCAATCACACAGGCGACGCCCCTCCCACTGGCATCTGACATCAGCCAGATGGGATCCGCCCCTTTGCCGTACTCCAGGGGCACTCGAGAGTGCCGGGCGCATTTCGACACGTAGTGTTTGACGTCATCGAACGCACGCTGCTGGGTGTCATCCCACCGAAAAGGTACCGTATCCCCCGTTATCTCTGACAATGTGCCCATGGGGACCCTAACGTTGTAGATGTCGTCTGCGAGGAATCCAACCGCCCCCAGGAAGCTCCTTAGGGCATCTCGGTTGGTGGGGACCTTCCATGCGAGGATCTTGTCGACCTTTGCCGGATCCATTCGTATCCCGTCGTCATCGACGACGCGCCCCAGGATCTTCAATTCCTTGCAGAGGATCTGGAGCTTGCCTTCACTCAGGTAAAGTTTCTCTCTTTCGAGAATGCGAAGTACGGTTCTGACATGCTCCATGTGCTCCGACAGGGTATCCGAATATATTATGATATCGTCTAGATAGACGTCCATCCAGCGGCCAATGTATTCGCCGAACAGGTGATTCATAAGGGCCTGATAGGTGGCTGGTGCGTTGCAGTCACCTTGTTGTAGCACGGTGCTAACCATGTTACCATCAGGCGTCGTCACCGTGGATCGTTCGACATGCTCAGGCATGATACGTATTTGTTCGTAAGCGTCCTGCCCGTCGATTATGGATCGGTAGCGCTTTCTCGCCACTCTCCTCAAGATGCCATCAATGTCCGGCAGTGGTGAGGTCAATTTCCTTGTGTTCTTATTACGCTCACGCAAGTCCACGACAGTCCGCAGCTTATCCGTCCCCGGCTTCCTAATGAAGAGCATGGGGACTGTGTTCCCGGCGCTGGTCATTCGCCAGCGCCCAGACGACAGGTAAGCTTGTCTCTTTTCTCCCCATTGGGGTCTTAACGGCTCAGGGCAGCGGGATGGCCTCCACCTATAAGTTTTCTCCGGGTCTATCAACGGGATTGTGTGGTTGATTGCCCTTAACGGAGGTAAGCCTGTCTGACTGGCTTTGGCGCATAGTGGCTTGGCCCAGTCTAACACCTGCTGACGTGCCTTCGCTAGGTCTTCTTCGACGGCCCCAGCCGCCCTTGATTCGAGGACCGAGACTTGCTCGCCTCGTACAGGCAGGGCCTTCTCACTTCCGACGATCACACGCGATGGGTTCAACCCCACCGAGACTTGGTGCTGGAAGAGGAACGGGGTCCCCAATATCAAATCGTAATTCTGTAAGTTGATTATATCGAAGAATCGCTCTTCCCTAATCTTTTGATAGGAAAATTGTGCCGTGGCACCAAAGTTAACCTTTGACCTGGACCCCTGGACCGCCAACTGTATGGTGAGTGGTCTTTCCAACGGTATCCGTTTTACTTTCAACTGATCGGCCAGAGTCGTCGACATAAAGTCCGCCAACGAGCCAGTGTCGATTAGGGCTCTCGCCGGCCGTCCATCAATATGGACCACGACCACGACCTGGCTTCGGTATCAGCCGCTTGAAGTCGCGAGTTATGGCCGAGTTCCGTTGAAGGGCAGGGTACCGGCCTGGGGCCACCTGCTGGCCATTTAGCTCCACGAGGTGAAGGTAGTGAGTTGTCTCCTCGAATCTCATGTCGGGGATAGCGTAGATCTGATGGATTACCTCCTCCAGCGTGCAGTTCAACGGACTTAGATTGCCGGCGTCCAGCAGCCGGAAGTGATTGTCCTCCCACTCCAGTTCCTTGCTCAGCATCAAAGTGTTGAGCTTCTGGTACCCTTTGAGTAAGTGCTTTGCATACCAGTGGGCAACGTCTAACTTCTCGTTGCAGAGGAAGGACTCCTCCGCTTCGATGAGGAAGAATAGCTCCCTGTCGTGTATTTCGTAAACGGTCGCATCCGGATGGCATCTTCTGGCACAGCAGAATCGGTGGTCCTTATTGCAACCCGGGAACCCAGGCTCCCCATTCAGCAACGCGTCGACTCGTTCCACCAAGGCATGCCCCATGGGTTCTCGTCGTTGTATGCTGCGCTTCATGGACTTAGGTATGTTCAAACTCCTCGCGAGCCTATTCGCATACCAATCACTGACGAAAAATGCAGGATTCAATAGCAAGTGCGATGGTATTTCGATATCCTGCTCCAGGTGAGACCCTTGGTCCATGATGATATGTCTTGTGTCTGATATTCTATACAGGTGAAACCTTTCCCCGGAGAATGTCTCCGCTGTGGTCGAGTCGGTCACCCGGGTATGGCGCGTTGCGTCTTAATATCTGCTCGGCACGGCGGGCGACCGGATCACCAATAGGTTCATCCAGCACCCCCCAAGTTCGAGCCACTGGCTTCCGGGAGCTCGTCTCTCCCAGCATCATGCAGCTCAGAGGGATCTCCGTGATTGCCTCTGTGCTGTCTTCAAGGGCTTGATAGTCCTCCCGCCAGTTTCGACGTGCATCGCGTAGTTCGGAACCCCCGGAGGTTTATCTCGGCGGTTCGAAGGTACGTTCGTACGTTTAGGACATTGTCGAGACATATGACCAGTTTCCTTGCAGACGAAGCATCTGCCTTCGGACATCAACTTATCGTGTTCGTCCTTGCTCAGTCGGTTCTCCCGGGGCTCAAACTTATTGCCTTCGCGAGGCTTATCTTTGGGCTGGTGGTTGCCATGTCCTTGGTGAGTTTTCCTTTTGTCACGGTGGTAACCGTTCGACTTATTACGGTGGCTACCAGTTGGGTTCATTCTTCTCGGGAGCCCCGTCCGTGACCTTGGACCGTCCCTTATCAGTCTTACGAGCCCCCCTTTCGGGCTTGGGATCGTCATCCCTTCGACGACCCTCACTGGATGCCGAATGCGCCAGCTCGATTATCTCTGCGGTGTTCTGCACTTTTCGCAAAGATGACACCTCGGGGTTGAGGTGCATCTTGTAGAGTTCATTCTGGATGGTCGTGTTTAGCCCGAACCAGAACTTAACGACTTTCTCTCGTTCTGGTACGTCGCCTATCATCATCCAAAGCTCGTTTAGTTCGGACAAATAGTCCCGTACTCGCTTATCTCCCTGATAGCAGCGGTACAACTTCTTGCGTTGTTTGGACCGGAAGTCCAACGGAAAGCAGTAGTTGAAGAGTTCGGTAAGGAATCTACTTAGTCTCCATTCTTCTGGCCGGTCTGACACTTGTCTAGTATAGAAGTCGTGGGCTTTGCCCTTCAGATGTCTAGCCAGGACTCGTACCTGGTTGGATTTGGACACATTGCCATCCTCCAAGTACGCCTTGCCCTCCGTCATGAATCGGTGAAACGCGCGCGAATCCGCGGACCCGTCATACTCCGTGGGGGGCACTGGTTTCAAGGTGGTCCTCCTCTTGCTAGAGGGATGTTTTTTCTTACGTTTGCTGCGCTTCTTAGAGGCATGTTTGGTTCTGGCGACGTCACGATCCGAGTCACTCGAGGATGATTCAGACTCACTCGACGACGATGGTGACGACACACTTGAGTCGTTAGGGCCAGAGGAGTCACTGGGTGAGTCATCTGTTGTGCTCGCTGCACATCTCCCCTTTTTACCACTCATTTATTGAATGCTCGGCCCAGGTAGCTTTCCCGGGCTATCTGAGCCGCGGCGTCCACTGCCGGGGGAGTCGCCCGAGACTCGCGTCGTTGGGTTGACTTTTTAACGGCCCTTTCCACCATGTCCTTGACCGGATCGACGGTGGCTTTGGACTTTCCTCCCTTGAGAGGCGCCCGGTGATCAGGTGAGGTTCTATTCTTTAGGTTGGTCATTCAGCTGATTGATGCGTTTCCTCATATAGTCGGGTCACAGCTTCAACAGCCCTTCTCACCGCGTCCTGGGTGGGGTCTTTTATGGTTTCAGACTCCTCTTCGGAGTCTTCATCCTGGTTGGGCACATCCTTGGCCCAGTCACGCGACCGGGCCCAGGTTTCTATTGCCTCCCTTTGTGCCTCGATATCTATCTCAGAATCGTCGAGGTCAGTGTTGCCCCAGTTCCGGGGGTCAACGTTCTTTCCCTTAGACGGTCCCTCGCCTAGGGAAGCGGGATACGGCTCAAGGGACTGAGCTCGTTCCTCAGCAGGTTTCCGGTTGAGGATGCGCTGCTTCTCTTTGTTGGTGAGTAGCTTTTCGGCTTCTCTCACTAAGTCTTTCTTAACCGCTGAATGTCCTTTGGACTTCGGTTTAGGGTTTTCGATCTTTCGACGACGGGATTTCACCGCCGTCCAGGTTCGTTCTCGTCGTTCGACTCCTCGACGACTCATCAGTGCTCACAAAAGGATTCTCGTCAATAATGTTATTGGTGATATCTCCCAGGGGTACCCTATCAAGGGGACTCGCAGTTGCGCTGCTAGCGCTAGCCGAACGTGTCCCAGCCCCAGGCTGGGTCGTTTCGGACCTCGTCGTACCACGTCGCTATAGGAGCGTCCGGGTTTGAGACGGACTCGTTGGCACGAGAGTTTACGGCTCTCGGCTGATGAGGGAGTTGCTGTTTTGTGAGTTAGTTGTTCGGTCAAAGGGGACTCAGCTAATGATCCAGGAATCGAGGGTTCGACGCTGGTCAAAGCGGAGCGTTGGGATCGGAGGTTGTAGTATGGTGACATCGTCGTTTGGTATCGTTCGGTGGGCCTAACCGAGTGGATCCAGGTGACGAGGTCGTAAGTAGAAGTAGTTTTTGTTTACAAGGACTTGTGATGTCAAAAAAGATGTGGCGTTGACTATTTAGCGGTGTGCTGACACAGCTCGAAGACAACGACACAGGAAGAAGAGGTTCTCGGTCGAATGACAGTATCAAAGTCTCTGCGATTCGAGTCTCCAGAAAACACTGCTCTAACACTACTAAGCACGCGCTATTAACTAGAGCCATTCGGACGAAACGGAAAGGCACTGGCCAGGGGAAGAGAACGGGTAACAAGCCAGCGGGCCGATGGCCTCTGTAAGGTACTCGTCGTAGTCAGAATAATGAGAGTTATAACGGTTAACAGG
>JABBWD010000246.1:0-26245 GCA_016628565.1 Suillus placidus | reverse complement strand
AAAGTGAAGCCCAAAACCAAAGAAAAAGTAGCTATATACCTTCATAACCTGTTTTGCTCAAATGTTAATTAGTGCATGTTGTCTTGTTTACATTGTGTCTGGTATAATAGTGAAGGTGTTGTACCATAGTTTAATTAATTTATGATATTACGAACAACCGCCGGCATCGGGTGCTATGGCGTCCATCACGTCATGCTGTGTTCCTGCGTGTTCATAGTTCTGTCTCCTATTTACAGTTCTTTCCTCACTACTATGGCGACCTCTGCTTCATTTGACGGCGTAGTTGGTCTTCGAATATTAAATGAAGAGATTGTGATTATCGTCGGAAGCAGCGCAATAAGTGCATATGATCGCAGACGCACGTGATGCAGCACGTCATCAGGGAAAATTGGACATGGCATCCCAGTAAGTAACCGGCGACAACGTCGTAGTTCCATTCACCCTCATTCACCTCGCGCGGATCTCATTCGAAACGCTGGCACAACTATCATTTGGGACGAACTTCCTGTAATTCACAGCCGCGTCGGAGAGCGTTGATGAACCTCTGCTGTACAATCTGCGGTTAGGAATACGGACGGAGCCGACTGAACGGGTGTCCTTGTACATATGTATGATAGAATATACTACACATAACAAGGATGAATTATTTGTGTACAGTACGCTGAAGCTGATTATCGAGGGAAAAAGCAGTCAAATGGACCCGCCTGCTGCCCACGAATATTAGAAGACTCTGGGCGAGTGTCGGGTCGTCCAAGGACGCTCCCCACGATGGAAACCATATCCTTGACTACAAAATTTACAACTGGTTTTCCTGTGACCTCCTTCCGACATCCTGGACAGGTATACTCCGGCTGTTGTTGTCGGGAATTATTATACACTGCCTGCAGTTGCATCTGAATCGGATGCGAGACGTAAGGACCAATGGTGTTAAGAATTTGAGGGAAATCCCGAGGCACGGGTTTGCGGTACATGTTGTATGCGGGATGTGCGCGAATATGTCTGGTGAGTGTTTCGTTGAACCAGCCTTTGAGGCATCCCTCGCAGTAACAGTGTCCGCAGTCAAGGAGACTAAGGCAGAAAGGTTAGTACGCAGAAAGCGAGTGAAAATGAGAACTTACAGGTAAGGAGAGTACATCAAATGCGCGCATATATCGCAAGACAGCATGTCGTCCAACTTGATAGTATCCTAAATAGATGACTTAGAGAGCATGAGAAAAGACGGAAAAGAGGACGTACAATGGACAATTCTGATGTGCCTCTCGCTTCTAAAGCAGCAAGTTTCTCCTGCTGTAATTGGATCTCCTTATGATGGGCATTAATTTCTTGGGATTGTGCAACAAGCTCTTGACTTTGCTCCTCGAGACGCTTCTTCGAATTGTCAAGTTGTATGCGCTGGCCAGCGACCTGCCTCTCTAGGTGCTCGTTCATCTAACCAACTCCCGTCAGTGCGGAATTGAAATTCCGATAACCAGAGACATACCTGCTTCAATTTCGAATTCTCTCGCTGCCAAGATGAGCCATCCTTTCCCGGCGCCTTGGGAACCACTGGTCCTTCATCGGACGACGAGGATATCTCCAGAACCTCACCCATCGGAAACGGCTTTTTGGAAAGCTTCCTTTGAATCTTGATGATGGTCTAATTTTGCCCGGGGGGCATTCTCGTCATCCGAAGACAGAATGATGACTTCAGGGATAGTAGCCACGTTTGATTTTGATTTCGAGCGGCTGGGTACTTTCGTGTAGGAGATGTATGTCTTTCTTTGCGTGTAGATGAGAGCGCTGTTGGCTGGATGAGCGTATCACAGGCATGACGCAGTTAGAAAGAAAGATAGAGAGTTGTAGGTGTCGTGAATTAAGGAGGAATGCGCTAAACACTTAAGCTTAAGTACTCCGTGACTTGTGGACCGACGTTCTGTGGCCGTGAACCTTCTATTTGGACATGTGGTGGCACAATGGTGGCAGTCCCTACCTACTATCTAAGGCCATTGTGTCTCGGTTTTGAAGGCTACTGTGTCGATTTGTTCATTCAGCCCTCAGTACAAATCGAACAACGACTTCGACGTGGCTAGCATCAGTGTGGCCGTATCAGGCTATTACTACTACTACCAAGTACTTGTTGCTCGATTTGACAGGCCAATTCTCCATTTAGCACTAATCATCTTGATTAAATCTCACAAGACGCTGCTGTCTCTACCGTGACTGCTTAGTAGATCCTCGATTTCTCCCCACGAGTTAAGATGCAATCCAATGAGAACCCTCGTTGAACAAGGTTAGCGAAGGTCCGCCTTATCGTAACCCAATATCATCGTTGATGAAGCTTACTGGGTAGCAATCATAGAGCAGAAGCGGAAGCTTCGCGTGAACTCCGAGGCAATTCAGCGGTTCCCGTGTACAGTACTGGGCTGCGCCCATGGAGCCATGATAAAAAGGGGCGTGCATTCTTTGCGATAATGCCCAGCCGAACCTCCCCACCTGGCTATCGTACTCCTTTCTAGATCATATTCAGTGTTACTCTGAACAGACAGAAACTCTGAATGGACTCGTCACTTGCTAACAAGTCACCCATAACCTCTGATTGCGATGCCGAACTTGTCGTTCAGCGCCCCACTCCTTCAAACACACGCAGATATACTCTGCTTTTGATCTTCTGCATTACGCAGTTTCTATATACGCTCACTAATTCGGCATTGTTCTCAGCTATCCCTTCCCTTGTCCGGAAGTTTGGCTTCACCAAAAGCCAGTCAGTTTGGATCATCAGTGCATACCAATTGACTTTTGCATCCTTTCTCCTTATGGTGAGTTCTGCCTCCGTAGCTGATGAGAGGACTTTTACCACATATTTGCAGAGCGGAAAAATCAGCGATATCTACAGTCCTAGTAGTCTGACCGAGGCTGTCTTCGCGAGTGTTGGATTAATTTTTTCATGAAGAATACACCTTCTTAACCGGAAAATTCATCCTTGGGGTAATCTCTATCGGCCTCGGTTTGTCTCCGATGGTATCTTATTCCTTGCACTGAGAGCCCTAAGTGGAATCGGTTGTGTTCCTTCGCTGCAGTCACGAAATTGAAGGCTCATTTGATCATTGCAGCCGCATCTCTCACCATACCATCGGCTCTAGCCTTGCTCGTCGGACTTTTCCCTGAGCCCAGGCATCAAGCAGTAGCTATTGCAGCGTTTGGAGCTTGGGGGGCAATTGGCATCGGTGAGTGACCTCTGCTTCGTAATGCGGTCTAGGTATTCACGATGAGATTTCAGTGCTGGGTCTAATTACTGGTGCCTTTTCGTCGAATATGTCAGCTGGAGCTGGGTATTTTGGTTTGTGTCGACGGTGATCATACAACCACGCTCATTTCGGCGGTACTTATTCCTTCACAAAACGAATCTGTGGTTCGAAAGAGCGGTTTCACCAAATTCAGGAGTCTTGATATCACCGGAATATCAATTCTTACAGGTCAGTTCCAGTTTCAAATCGTATGTTCACACCATAATGAGCGCGTGGTCAGTTACTGTTATACTCTTTATATTTGCTGTGACAACTGGGTCTGTTACGGGCTGGGGATCAGCCATGACACTAGCCCCTTTGGCCATCTCCATCGCCACGACTGCTGTATTCTTTTACTGGGAGGCCCTCCAGCCAATTGAATGCGCAGCCGTGTATGTCTACTTGATTGCTCAAGGTCTCTCTAATTTACACTGATTCACAGACCGTCTTCCACATGGTTCATTCCGAATTTCTCTGTTCTATTCGGAACGGCTCTTCTACCATATTTCTGGTGGGCAAACATATTCACCACCTATGTATCCCTGTGGCAAGATGTTTACCAATGGAGCGCTATGTCCTCTGCTGTCCACATGTGAGTATAGACTGTGCTTCAATCAGAATGGTATAGCGATCTGACGATGCTAACGTTCTTTCAGGCTTCCAATAGGCATTACCGCCTTTGTCTTCAGTTTTGCCAATAGAGTCAAGGGACTCAGCAGTATGAGTGCCAAGTGGCCCATACTTTGTGGAGCACTAATGATGATGACGGCACTTGTGTTATTTGCCTTCGCCGACGGACCTGACAAGTACTGGCCGTTGGTGTTCCCCGGCTTCATCATCGGTTCCGCTGGTGCAATGTTAGCCAACATTTCTGCAAAGTGTGTGCCAATCTTATTCTCAGAGCACTCGGTTATATCAACTTGCACAGCATCGCGATATTTCGAGCTACGCCCCCCTCCATGGCAGGCACCGTGGGCGCCATTTTCAATTGCGGTCTGCAACTTGGCTCCGCGGTTGGATTGGCTGCCGTTTCCTCTATTCAGGCGAGTGTGCAAAACAGAAATGGGGGGCCTTCAAATTATGAAGGCCAGTCTGCTGGCTTTTGGTTCATGCTGGCCTGCATTTCTATTGCTGCACTAGCCGTTCTAGTCTTCTACCGCACCAACACGGCCCAAAATCGCGTCGAAGGAAAAGATGTCTGTGGTGGAAGTGAAGCACATTTCAGTGACATTGCGAGAGGGGATGGTTTTCGCTCTGAGGGAGAAGTAAAGGTGGAATCGTTGGATGCGACGAAAGAAAACACTCCGAATTGTGTGCTTCCCGCTCCATGAGGTGGTAGAGGCAACAGGGGGGATATTAAGTCTTGAAGACGAGCTATGTTGCTCAGACTGACAGGTTGTGTGTGTTGATGCAGAATGTCGACAAGGAGTACTACGGATGTCTTTATAACATCGGTACTATTACATAACTGTCGGCTACACTGTTACACGCTACAAGATACTATACCTTCCAAATAAAAATAAACTAGTCTCCCGTAGGTAGTCCAATACTCAGAAGATGGTCATTCCTGCTATGTCTGGAAAGGATGACGGGTGGTGCTTCATGATCGCGAGGACGAGGGCATGGGAACGGATATATCTTAACATACAAGTACAAGCTGAATCGTAGTAGAGTTCAGACTAAAAATGACAGGGAGAAAGTTAAGAAAGAACACTCGACATGTGCAAGTAGGGTGTAGATGTGGACGAGACAAACGAGCAAGAAACGCATGATATGATATCGATGTCCGAAGGAGATATGCGAAAAGCTAATAACACATGCCTCAGCTTATTTCAATAATTAGGTAAAGGAATGTACGTGCCAGAGATGATCAACACATCAATAACCACGGCCGTAACCTCCTGGATTGCCATTTCCACCTTGCTGACCATAACCTTGCTGGCCACTATAGCCGGTCGGAGCAAAACCGCCTCCATACCCCCCACCTTGAAAATTACATCAAGAATGGAAAGATACATGTAAAGTGGTGCTCACCTTGGTAGCCTCCATAACCACCTTGAGCGTAGCCACCTTGACCTCCAGTAAATCCGCCCTGACCTCCATAGCCAGGTTGCTGACCGTAACCAGCGCCACCTGAAAACATGTTCAGGACCCTTGCTATGTTTGCAAACTTGCCACGAACCAGAGTAGCCACCACCACCACCATAACCACCTCCAAATCCTGCACCGCCGCTGCCTCCGGTCCCGGAGCTGCGGGGATTAGCGAGATTTACTTTTATCCTCCTGCCATCAAGCTCCTGCTCATTCATGTTGGCAATAGCATGATTTGCTTCCTCAGTTGTCCCGTAAGTGACAAAGCCAAAACCCCGGGAACGGCCAGTGTCACGGTCACGCATGACGATAGACTGAACGGATCAACTCAATCAAAAAGATAAACAACTGGGTAAGATAACTCGCGCACGTCAAGCACTGGTCCATAACTGCTGAAAGCCTATATTGTGCAAGGTCCCAAGACCGAAAACGCGTAAGAACATGCATCTCGAGAACAATTTCAGACGAAGATGACATAGCGAAGCAGCCCAAATCAACAGCCCGCCCGTCACAATCGTATATAACTGACATTGCGCAACGTGTCATCAGTGGTGTTCCAACTCAAATTTCTACATGCAGAAAGCAAAGGATTTAACGAATCAGTTTCGCTCCCCTCCGCCGCGAGACGGAAGAAGCGCGTGTAAATAAAGTCAGACGACATAGACTGACCCAACGTAGATTTTCGCACTTGATTGTGAGATTGAAGACATAGTGAAGGAGATCACTGGTAATACAATAGAGTCTTGAAAACTGTTACACGAGACCCGAACGAAACGGAGACCAAGACACAGAGTAACGGGACGTGGAGGTTCGAAAGAGATTGAGCGAAAAGTATTTATCGACATGATCACCCTTTTATTGTAGCCCCTTTATTTCAAACTCCGGTCTGAACTCTAACGACTTCACTCTAGACTAATTTCCTTTTTAGGTTTGCATTGATCGAGCTACCTCCGCGCTCCTAATTACGTAAGAACACCACAAAGAGTCGTTTTATGCTTGGCAAGCGATATGTTTTCTCTCACGACTCAAAAACATTTAAACAGTCAGTTTAATTTTGCGACTTGATCAAGCCTCAAATTGTTGTCAGAGTCGTATTTCAGAACCAGTTTCAAATGCCTTCTATCATCAAAGCGATCAAAAGGAGCTAGGCTTATCTGCATTCATTCAATAAGCACGAGACGGAGACAGCCATTGTTTCTTATCTGACCCGCTTCTCGATGCCGGTATTTCAACCTTGACGGACTACTACATATCTCTCGCATCTATCAGACCCTATCGGGAGGCAAGACGCGAACCTGCAACGGACGACGCCGCAAAGAGCTCCTGGTGTATATTCTTCTAACGCTCGGCAGTTTCCGAGCAGAAGGATTTCCGCGGCGTTGAAGAGGACTTGGCACCGTTATCAACCGTTCTAGTCTTGACAGAACGATCGAATTGGTAGGTGCAAGCAGGTGCAACGAGTATTTCTCGGCAGCAATATCCGATCTATCGGCTAACGATGGGGGGCACAGGGTCCCATGAACAGATGAAGTTCCGAATCCGTTCAGTACCTGACAGTGTTAACTTTGCGAAACAAACAAAAATTTCAGGGTGAGTTCGATTTCAAATCATTGCTATTCGTTAACTTTCATCGCCAACGTGGAGCGCTTCTCCCGCCTCCCACGCACGGCTTACACCCCGTATCGTATCTTGCTGGATAACTTGCGACGTGTCACCTGTTATGTTTTGGATTGACATACTATGGAGCTGCGTCGCCTATATCATTCGGTTAATATCTTCTATCACATGGTCTGCGCTTGTTTGTTTCGGAGTCAGTACAGTACTCACAGCCTTGGTCACTACGCTGATGCGTTTCCAGAGCCTCCTTCTGCAGCGCGGAGTCTACGGCATCTACCGCACTGCCGTGTGCCTGGCATGGGCGCTAGATCCTGCGTGGCTGACAAAAATATGTTACTTTCGCAATAACTCCTAAACTTGCAATTTCGTATTCTTGAATCGCCCTTTGCTTTATTGCAAACACAGAGGCTCAAGCAATGTGGACGTCTACAGTGCACAGGAGCATGCCGATAAGTTTCGCAAATATGTGCGTCTGCAGCACTGTGCCATGTACGGGTGTCAACAGGTTCAATCTATCATTAGGTTGATCTATCATTTAAGCAGGTGCGTTCAGCTGACCCGGAGAGCTATTGGAGATCGACAGTTGTACCACCGTTCGACGGATCTCGTGATAATGCTCAAATTAACAGCCGAGTGCATTGCTACCTTTGGCAGCTGCGTCCCCAACGCGCTTGGCGTTCAATGTTCATCGCTACAAGAGTGGAATAAACGCGATGTAGCAGGATGTAGCCAAGCTAGATCAGGCAAGACCTCCCACGAGTGATTTTTCTGGAAAGAGAGGCATGATTTAAAATTGGTCTGGCCTGCAAGCACGCGACACGTGGGCCACGGGACAAAGCCAACGTTTTGACCAGTGCGTTAATTGTCATGATCAGAATTAAACCGTTCATAAGGGGGAAATTCATTACGCCAAATCGGCAACCGCCGGATGTACATACCCACCAGCATATCGCACTTGCGCCCCTCACTAGTGCCGTGTCCCAGCATCAAGATTTTGAACTCAGTAATTGCAAACTCCTCGCGTTGTCTTTCTATTCCAGTGGTCAGTTACTTCGCTGTGTGGATCGGAATGAAGCTGACAATAGACAGTCCCCTACAAAAAGTGTATCAATTCCTTTTAATAGTAGGGATACTGATCATCAACGTCATCTGGCGCAAGATACTACTGATTTATGTAGAGAAGAGTGAGTCCACGGGCTGCTGTCCTGACAACAACAAAAGTGTTATCAGGGTATCCAATTCTATTGTGCATCCCATCCTGGGGCTCCGGATGGGGCCTGTTTCGCAGTGCAACTCTGATAGATAAGTGCAATGTCCGACGAGTCAAGGACTTAATCTGATTTCCGGTCCACGCCGTACACAATAAGATAAGGGTCATTCACCCTGTTTCTCGCAGGATACAAGTCGGCGTCGTCTTGAGTACGTTTTCATGTCAGTGTCCATGTCAAATGCCGAACGGACCTTTTTGCAAGATAAGCATGCGGAAGTTAACTCTGGCTTCACGTATCAGTGCGTAATGAAAACTGTGGCACCTGTACCACTGATCCCATAGATACAGACTTGTGCAAATTAATGAGTTCCCGTCATTCTTCACTCTCGTTCAAGAAAACAAACGATTAAAGGTCTGCATTTATGAGCTTGGTAATTGTCTTCTTGATGTGGGGGGGTGTCTGCGGGGAAAACCGTGAAGTCCGTTCGAAGTTCGAAGGCTTGCCCCAAGCATGCCCAATCACTTGTTCTCGCAACTGGAGGAAGGTCTACCGACGCAAATAGGATCGTAACAATGCGTGACACTAGTATTTCCACTCGACAAAAAATAAAAAATTCCAGTGCTACAAGTCATTAAGTAGACTGTATCGATAACAAAATCGAATGGCTTCTACAGCCAGTCGACAATGATTCTGGACCTGGACCTGGACGGAATCGCTTTCAAATTGAGAAATCTGGAATATCTTCTAGCGATGCAGTGTTCGATGTACTACGTAACTGAGGACGTTGCAGTCCTCAACCCATGGGTGATACAAGTTTGCGCAGTCGATTTTGCGGTGGTATTCATACACGCAACTGAAATGTTGTATGAGCACATCACTGTCCCCTCTGCTTCTCGTCTCACCACAGACGCCGCATACTTCCCGACCAACTCATGAATAGTTTCCAGCGATGTATTGAACGTACTACGCACCTGAGGGGACATCGGAGTGGGGATCAAATGCGATGGCCGGTGAATGAGTGCGTATATGCATGCTGCAAGCTAGGCGTTTCAAGTCGGAGAACTGGACGTGCCAGAATGACATGTCCTTGCACAACGTTTGACTATCTGCGCACACATTGGACTATTTATCCAAAACCAAGTACTTCCCAGTACATTTGGTTGCGAATAGATAGTACAACGGTTGTGATACCGCGTCTTCACCTTGCTGAAGGTGTCGACATGAGTTATGAGGAGTTATCCTAGTGCGTTTGGATTTGTATTCCCGTCGCACTAGTACTAGTGGAGGTAAAACTTAACTTGAAGGTCTGCCCAAAATCGGATGTATCGAATACAGTATTCATGTTGGGAATGGCCAATGGCATTAAAAGATTTCCCTTGATATGGAAAGCCTATTGGGGTAGACCAGGATGATGCTAAGTGTGTAAATTAAAGTTGGGTTGTACTTCTGCGTCTTGAATGCATAGTGTATTATCCAAAGGTTGCACATTCCAATATCACATCCTGCAAGTTCGAGACATCAAAACACTTGAATAGGGTACTCACTCACCGGCTTTCCTCCAACTGACGCTCTTGTTGCGCACTGTATGCGCACGGGAGAACCGGAACAATCCGATTGCATCCACAAGATTGACACAGAGACATGAATGATCTCGTCCGCAATCAGCATCCGGCGTCCATTGTTCTGGGATTTACCTGGCACTAGTATTAGTGAAGGTAAAACAGCTGGCAACGAATGCGTTCTTCGGAGCGAGTTTAGACAGGAGTAAGCCCTCCGCGATTAGGGCTATGTCCGACAGAGTCTTCGACCCCAAAGGACAACAAATATGATTTTTTTGTTTATGTAAAAAATTCCCGTGATACTGTAACGTGAAGCTTGCTGGGGTAAACCAGGAAGCATTCAAGTAAAGTTAAAGCAGGCGTTGGAGGGTGCCAGCTTACAACGTGAGAGTGCGGTAAAAACTTTGGCAAACACCTGAAGGTCCTATTCGAAATTAGTACGCCCGAGCAACTTTCAGTGAAATTGGGTAGTACTTACTGCGTCTTCATGAATAGTGCATTATCCAAAGGCTGCTGATTTATCGCACCTCCCCCAAGCCTCAAAAAGACATCACACCACTTTGATCAGCTACTCAGCGAGTTTTCCGCAGCTGACGCTTGACGTTTTCAAGTTCCGACAATGTAAACCCAGACTTATCAGGAACATAAACCACTTTTAAGAGTGCTCACCGAGTTTCGCACATTACTGCCCACACTGCTGACACTCTGACAATACCTGTTAGCCCGTACTATACACGCACGGTCCGACTGCGTCAGCAAGATTGACACAGAACCATATATGCCGTCATCCGGCACCCGACTTGAACGAATATACATACAAGGAGATCCTGAGTTATAGTACGTTCATATCCGATTCGACGGTGAAATGAACTCGGGCATGGGGGATGAGCCCGAGGTGTCAACGGATCATTGTCATGACCGAGGTACTGGGTTGGGTTGGTATGGTAATGGCGAGTTCTTCTGTTATGTTGGTTGCTTCATGTGATTATATATGGAAGTCGTGTGTGTTGTTTTGGGCTTGAAGTGGTGAACGGGTGGGATTTTGAGTGGGGATGAGGCACGAGGTGCGGGGGGAAGTTGGAGTGCCGATCCGGCGCAGGAAGATGCCTGGAGGGGTGTATGTATGTAAGCAAGAGGAACGGGCCCTGATCCTAGGCATGACGTGGATCGGCATTGAGAGTATTCGGATAACGCTAAAGGTAACTTAAAGGAGGTGACATGAATTAGTGAGGGGATTAACGGGAATCGGGCTTGGTGGTACACGCTGGGCTTCGAAAGTGGTGATGAAATGTCGGCGCGAAGAGGTATTTCGAAACGCAATCTGTGTCAATGCCGGCGGGATGCATACAATGAGTGGGGCGGGAGAAGCGGAAACGAAACCGGATTGTTCCCTTCATACGGATATGATGCGCGGCCAACAAGGTTCGCGATGCGTGAGTAGGTAGTAATTGTGCTGGGGCCCGTTGCGTTGATTTCGGCTTGGCGTGCGCCAGATTGAGCATGATGCCACAAGGGCAGGAAAGACTTACAACATCGGCAGCGTGACGTAGTAGGAGGGCTTCCTGTAGACCTGTTAGGGATGCGGGCGGATTGTTCCGATATGGGAGCGAAGAGGGTGGATATGATGTGTAACCGACGGGGCTTGACTTGTACCCGTTGGCTTTGAATTCGGCTCCAATGACGCCAGATGAGTCAGGAAAGACTTACTGCATCAGGCGGGGTGACGTAGTTGGGCACCCTGAGGGTTGTTGTATACAACGACCTCGGGGACTGAACCGGTCATCTTGTGTTGGGCCCTGCTGGGGCGCTGTCGCCAAGCCCGAAAGAGGTTGGTTGGTGCTGTGAACGTTGTCGCCAGACGATGACAGAACTTGAACTGAGAGAGATTGTACTTTTTTGAGACATGGCAAAACCATCAAAGACGACTTAAGAAGAGAATTCAGTCGCCTCGCTGTCATCATATTGCGCATGGAGAGGCGCTGACCGAAGATCAGCATCAGTGTTTCTCCATGAACAACGTTGACATTGTGATTAAGATGATAGGAGACATGATCCGAGTGTTTAATGTGAAAGGGTGGAATGGCCCAGACGTACTATTTGTACCGTATGCGCAGTAGGCCGGTAAGCGGCTATCACAAAAGAAGTGCGACATGCGAAGACGGTGAGGCAGGTTGCCACGTATTTAGACCGTGACCACAGAAAATCGCAAGATTATTCGGATTTCCTGCCCGAGCTGGATGCCCGGAGTTTAATTCACGTATATACTGGAACGATTTTAGTCGAGCGCTCACTTAGCTTTGCATTACTAGCCTTTGCGCCAGCTGTTGGAGTCGTCGCCTCGTTCAAGTTGAAACGTTGACGTTTGGACGCGTGTGCCTAACGTTGTGACTTCACAACAGAGTTTCGCACAGCCACAAGCTTATATCAAAAACCAACTCTTCATCAAAAAAAAAAATCGGCAAGGCCTCCCTGGCAGGCTTTGATCTTGTACGACGACCATGCCACCCGTCCTCATCGTCGCCGCCGTTCTACTTGGTGTGCGCGTGGCCTCGCCCGTCGTCGTCCTCCTAGCTGCACTCTCCCTCATATCCTCTAAGCGTCTTGTTCACCAATCTCAAGGTGCAATAACACCCGTCGTCATCCCATCTCGCATCCCACGGAGAACACTTATTCTCGTCCTTCTTAGTATCAGCGCTTTCACTTTCCTAATAGATGGTCTCGCATATGTCGTGTATGCTGTCCTTAACAAAGTTTGGCCTAAAGGCACTGGCATCGAAATTGCAAGTGTTTTGGGTTTGCTAGCGTATGCCGGTTTGGCAGCTCTTGGCGCATGGAAGGACGCCAGCGACGACGAAATTTGGAATCGGAGTCGAGTCAAGGTCGCAATAGCTATCGCTCTCGCGCTCGACATCGTCCAGGTTATCCTCTCCTTGATGGGAACAGGTCCGTTCTTACTCGCTTCCATAATTCAATTTATTAACCTTATCAATCAATCAAATTCAGACCCACATCACATTTGCACATCACCTCTCCGGTCATGCATACCCAATCTTTTGCATGGTGTTCTACCCCTTACACGTGTACTTGCACTCATTCCACTCCTTGTGGCGCTCTTCTTCCCCCGTGTCGTTTACCTTTCTGTCCCATCACATGGTTACGCAGAAGAGGCTGATGAAACCGCTCCTCTCATATCACAGCACGTCCCACACGACTCGTTGCTGTTGCAACCAGAAGATGCCGACCCTGACGGTCCCAGTAGTACCGCCAAATACGGCACCTTTGCATCCAGAAGCGGTCCTACCACCCGCTGCGCGTCCCCAATTCCAGGTGTACGAGAGTCAAACAAGGTCAGTAGGGCTGCTAATGCAATGTAGCGCAACCTCACGCTTCCATAGACAACCCCACGTGAAGTAGCCGTCGATCCCTCATGGCGGGAACTCTTCACCCGTATATCTCGCCTTGTGCCCCATCTCTGGCCCTCCCGCTATCCAAAGCTGCAATTCATCGCAGTACGTACCTCCATTACGTTTTATCATCCCAACTAATAGTTTCCCAGTCAATCTGTTTCCTCATCCTTGTTCTCGGACGCATAGTCAACGCATTGCTTCCTCTCACACTCGGCGCACTCATCACCACATTCGACACACCGGGCGTAGCTCCAATCCCTGCATTCGGCGCAAGCCCTTGGCCATACTTAATCACCTACGTTATGCTCCGCTTCTTCGCTTCATCAGGCGGTCTCGCAGCCATCCGCGACGCACTTTGGATCCCACTCATGCAGTACAGCGACCGCAGCATGTCGATGCTCTCATTCAACCATGTCCTTGCTCTTTCTCTCAGCTGGCATACGAAACGCAAGACCGGCGAGCTGCTCCGTATTCTCGACAGAGGAAGCGCAATAAACCGCGTTGGCGAGCTTATTGGGTTCACGGTGATTCCTGCGCTCCTGGATATATGTGTTGCGCTCGTCGTGTTTGTTGTGAGATTCGAACCTGCTTTGGGCGTTGTGGTTGGAGTCGTGATGGGGAGTTATATCTGGGCGAGCGTCGTGCTTACGAGGTATAGGACTAGGATAAGGAGGCAGATGAATGAGCGGGATGTGGTAAGTGCTGTTTCGTTTTGTCTATGAAGTGGGTCTTGATTTCACGCATGCGCAGGTCACGCGTGGGATCCATACAGATTGTCTCCTGAATTATGAGACTGTCAAGTATTTCGGTGGGGAGGAGTATGAGGCGCAGAGATATACAGAGGCTATTGGAGAGTATCAGGGTTTGGAGAGGAGGGTTGTTCGTGAGTGGTCTCATCTCATTTCAAAAACTACGCCTTGTTTCCTCATTTTCAACCTAAACTTGTGTTTCATTTCACTCACGAACGTAAATGCTGATCACACCTATAGTATCTCTCAACCTCCTGAACCTCGTACAAACACTCATCATCACCTCCGGTCTTCTGGTCGGCTCTTTGATCGTCGCGTCACGCATCACGAGGGGACAGAGTGATACTAGCGATTTTGTGGTGTTCATCACTTATTATGCGCAGGTGGGTACCTTGTCTCTTTCGTGTCGTGCAGAACTGACGTCCTTTAACCATACTAGCTCTACTTCCCTCTGTCGAACCTCGGCGGGGTATACCGCGTAATCAACCAAAGCCTCGTCGATACAGAGAAGCTGCTACACCTCCTCAATGAGCCTACTGAAGTGGTCGATGAACCTGATGCTAAGGAATTGGTAGTCTCGAATGGCGAAGTTGAATTTGGTACGCATCCCACTACATTCCCTCACGAACCTATCTTAAACCCCCACAGACAACGTATCCTTCTCCTATGACGACCAAACTTCCGCGCTGCACAACATCTCATTCAAAGTCCCCCGCGGCGGACGCGTGGCCCTCGTCGGCGAAAGTGGAGCAGGCAAAAGCACCATCCTGCGCCTCCTCTTCCGCTTCTACGACCTCCAGCCTGGCTCCGGCCGTATCCTAATCGACGGTCAAGACATCCGCACAGTAACGCTCTCCAGCCTGCGTCGCGCAATAGGCGTCGTACCACAAGACCCCGTGCTCTTCAACGCCACCATCGGATATAATATCGCTTATGGCCAACCATCCACCACTCCCCCTGATGAAAACACCATCATCTCAAGCGCCCAAGCTGCTCAGATGCATGACCGTATCATGAGTTTCCCAGAGGGGTACGAGACGAAGGTGGGGGAGAGGGGCGTGAGGCTGAGTGGGGGTGAGAAGCAGCGGGTTGCGATTGCTAGGACTATGGTGAAGAATCCGAGGCTGTTGCTTTTGGATGAGGCTACTAGTGCGTTGGATAGTGCGACGGAGCGAGGGGTGATGGAGGGTGCGCTTGGGAGACTCGTGGATGGGAGGAGTTGTTTGAGTATTGCGCATCGGTTGAGCACAATTAAGGGGGCTGATTTGTGAGTTTTTTTTAGGTGTTTTTTGGTGATGCGATGCTGATTTGGTTTCTTTTGAAGGATTATGGTTCTCAAGGACGGACGGATCATTGAACAGGGCTCACATAGGGAGCTCCTTGAACTCAACGGCCTCTTCGCATCCATGTGGGCAGACCAGATCAGCGCGTCCGAAGATCCTAAAGCCCCAGCTGGATACGATGTCGATGATGCACCCGTCGTCGACATTCCCGAATCTGAAACGCGGAGCACAGCAGCGGAAGAGCGTATAGCCGTCGACTCTCCCCAAGTCGTCCCAACATCCCTGAAAGCCAAACGACACGCACCTATATCATTCCCCATCTCCGAAGACCCACACCAAACGTTCCCGACGACAGCATCCACGTCTGACGCGCCTTCCACCCACAGCTATCCGGAGCATTCAGCCATACCTGCGCATGTTCAAGGCGCGAGCGTGACGTTTGACGCGAAAGTGACTACGCCTCCACGCACGGGCTCGCCTGAACCTAGGAGAGCCCTCTCGACGCATAATATCCAGAGACTTGCAAGGAAGATAAGTCTCAGCGGTAAAACTCCGAAATTGCCTGGGGTTTTACGCCGGGAAACGAGCGTGCGAGACGCGAGTATGGCGAGCAGTGGGAGCGGTGCTGGAACTGCGGTTGGGAGTGCGTCTACGCCTCCTGCTAGTGGAAGCGCTAGGGAGAGCATGGATGAGCCGCATATCGAGATTATTTTGAAGAAGGACGAGAAGAAGAAGAAGAGGAAGAGTTTTATCTAGAGTTTCTTTCTTCCTCTCTGATTTTCGTCTCTTTTCATTGTTGTGTTCCTTTTCCTTCCTGTCCTTTTCCTTTCCCTGTCATGTGTTTTGACCGATTTACTTCTGACGAGCGCTGCTACGACACATCATCATCTTTCTCTGATCATTGACATGCATTTTTCAACGACATGCGACTTGCGACTCCGATTTTTTTGTTTTGTTCGATACATACACGTGTTGTGGTGCTGTATTGATATCACTCGGTCGAATGTCTGCTTTACATAAATTTGGTAGTCAAACATGGTTCTTGCATTATTGCTCTGATGTTGTTGGTCTGGGATCTTGGTCTGTGGTGGGCGTGCGTTCTATAGACTTTGCATTTGCTATGCGTGTTGTAGTAAATATTTTATATATGTAATGTGACAAACAAGGGAAGACTGAAGCAATTATGTTGTGCGAACAGCGGTCTATGGGCTGGGGTACTTTGGAGTATCATAAAGTAGCACGCGTGGTGGCCCGGTCCTACAGAGGCTATCATTCGAGAACTATAGTGCGCAAGTAAACTTGACAACTTTTCATACGGTCAAAGCTAGACTGGAACAGGTTGCTTGATAGGATTCATAAAGAAGAGAGCGGATGGCCTGTTCTGATCGCTGTCGACGTGCGCGCATTGCGGGTGAGGATGTTGGATCGTCAGGGAGCGAAGTGATACAAGCGTGTGCGGAAAATTGCATTCCGAGGCGTTCCAGATTGTCCCTGTTATTCGTCCACCATTTATCCATGTCCTTGGGATAATCTTCCAAGGAGGTGACCACAGCGGCGATTGGTACACCGCCTGCCACAGTGGTTGTGGAGCCGACAATGTCAGTGAAGAATTTATAATCACTGATCAGTGTTCTCTGGGCCCTCGACCCCCTCATGCAATACAAAAGAAGGTAGACTCCATCATCTCTGTACAGCTTCTTGTACGACTTTTTCAGGCGCCATTTTGCAAAAAGGGTCCGGAAAAAGCCCATTGAGTCGAGTGTGGAAACTTCCCAAAGTTTGAATCGGCGATCTCCAAAACTGACTTCATGGGAAGTATGCTGCAGTGTGCAAGTTTCATGATCTGGCGACGTCTGTGCAACATCGCGTCCCACAATCAAGTTGATGATGGCGCTTTTCCCAACTCCAGTCTCCCCGAAAAGCAACACATTCAAAGGACCCGCAAGTGACTTGATCGCGTGGAAGGATCAGTACGCATAAAAAAAACAATGCACCAGTAGACTCTCACCAACGGTGAGTCCGTAGAGAAGGGATGGTATGCTAGAGGACTAGAGGGAACGGGTTTGCGTGACGGAACAAGGGTTCGTGAGGAAGGCTGAAATGACGGTGCGGTCAAAATCCCAGCCTGGTTGATAAACATTTAAGCCGAATTACTTCAACCACAAGCTGGCGAGTTCACCTGGTATTGTTTCCCATCGCTGAGAGGAACAGATGCAATTACTTCCTCCGCGACCAAGTGTCCACTTCGATGGCTTTCCTGTACCCCGCCAGCAAGGACATCCTCAAGAGTCAGAAACTCTGCTCCTGCGTGACGAGACCAGTCATGCGCTTACATCTTGTTTCAAAGCCTCCAGTTCGCTCTTTAAAAAGTTCAAGGCCATGGAGGCGGATGGACGAGCAGATGGATCAACCGACCAACACTGCTCGATCTGATCCCAGCGGGCGTCTGTGATGTCAGATGTCTCAGGACGCGAGACATCCTCTCCGCTAAAGATTTTTTGAATGATGTTGAAGTCGTTGATATCATGCCAAGGAATGACGAGAGTTAACACCTGCACATGTACGTATTAAATATGAATTTTGTGGGCCTAGAGTATTTTGCACTTGCATGGAACATGACGCGACCAAAGGAATACATGTCGTGCTTCGTGGTCGGTTTGAGATCAGCGGGGTGATCATGGGGGGTCAGCAACTCAGGCGCAGTCCACCTGATTGCACCATGCCGAATCTTCGATCCTTCATTTGTGGATTCGTCTAAAAGCCCGCCTAGGACAGTTGACAAACCGAAATCCGTAAGGCATGCCTTGTATTCTCCGTCCTTCACATCTATCAGAACGTTGGACTGGAGTCTTGTGAGTACTATTTTACGGGAAGAAGATAAACTCACGCACACTCGTGATGTCGCCATGAACCACAGGAAAACGGTGAACTGACAGCAAATTTATTTATCAGTCGAAGCTAGGCATCACTGAAAAGAACACATACGATAGTCAAGCCCAGATGCTATACCGTGAAGCTAGCGATGTCAATGGGTATTTCATTATAGCTAAACTGCGGCTTACCAGTTTCAATTTGGACCTAATGCTCAATCCAGCACCCTGTGCCGCGATCATATGGAGTAGGTCACCGTCCGGAAACCACGGGGAGACAAGGGCTGTGGTTAGTCCAAACCCTTCTGTCGTTCCAACAAGTCTGACGATATTGTCGTGGACGAGGTGTGCCCATATCGTGGATTCTCGTCGAAATCTCTAGCGAGCCAACATGCAACTGTGTTCAAAGCAGAAGAAATAGACCCTTACTCTCAAGTCCTGCTCTGAGGTATGAAACCTCAAGGCTTTTACTGCAACCTGTGGGTGCGAGAATCAACAGGCTGATCAGCAAGTTATGCAATTGACCAGACCTTGACTGTGGGGCCATACGGTTGTCTCCATTCACATCTATACACGTTTCCAAATGTCCCTCCAGCGACATAGTCACCTATCGTACCGAATATCTGACCTGTAAGATCTACTGGACCTGCTAATGGTCTTGAAATGGAACTAAAGAACATGTGGAAACTGAATCAATCAATTCTTGGTTCGGTGTGAAGATCCCTACAGAGTTGTTGGTTCTGAAACGAATTCCTAGGAGAGAAATGCATCAGGATTAGAGTGAAGAAATACTTGGGCTGCCAGACCTGCAAGTCATCGATCCTGCACCGATCAGTGTAATCAAGGATGTGTGCAGTCACCGGACGATCCATGGGGTTCCGAGACCAGCAGCGTTCGATCAACTTCCAGGAACCATTAGGGATGTTCTCGGGACGCGCAGGAGTGGCTCCTCTTGACAGCTCAATGGCGATGTGATTGGAACTTTTCTTCTCTTTCCATGGGATATTCCCCGAGATGATCTGAGCAGAAAAAGTCAAGGGTGGCACCACAATGGCATGAAATAGATCGCACAAAGAACATAACACTACCAAAAGAATAGATATCGCTCGCAAAAGTCGGTCGTGCAGGTTCGTCAGACTCTATTCCAATGACTTCAGGTGCACGCCATCGAGAATTGAAATCACATGCCGCAGTGGTCGAGTTCCACTGCAACTCTGGATCTCCTACGACTGTTGCGAGACCGAAACCTGTGAGGCATGGATTCCCTGAATTATCTATCAGCACACTGGCCTGGCTTACAAATAAGTACAAAATCCACAAAGAGACAACCGTACATACAGGTTGAAGGTCTCCGTGAACGACATTCATCGAGTGAACTGCGTAGGCATCAACAAACAAAAACAACGACTTAGCAGAAATAGACAAACGATAGTAGAGGCCATCAGCGACACCCTTAACCTAGTAACAGGAGAATCGATGAACGCTAGTTGAATGTGACTGGTATGAATAAGGGACATACCAATCCAATTTTTGTAGAAGCAGAAAGAGTTGTTGCTTGCTTCTCCAAGTAAATATATAACGTCCCAGATGGCATCCATGGATAAACAAGAGCTGGCCATGGTGATTCGACGTGTGCGATACCAAGTAGCGGCACGATATTCAAGTGTCTCAACCTAAACCACAAACGAAGTTCCCGACGCATCGCCTACAATGTTAATGTTCAACCAATTGTTACTTCAGTCAGTACAGTTCAATTGAGAAGCTGACTTTCTCTAGTTTCGGCATAGCTCTATTATAATCAATAATGATTACCTTCACAGCTACCTGATGAGTATGAAGTGGACTTGGTAAGTTTGCTTGGGCTACTCAGACGAACTCAGACTAACCTCCGTTGTGCCTTTGCTGGTCCCGATGGTACACCGATAAACTTGGCTAAATGAACTGAGTGTAATTGGAGATTCAAGCTTGCTAATTAGGGACGTGAGGTCGTCGACGGTATCGCTGCAGAATATGATGAAGGAGGACGACACACATTATGGAAGTAGACTCACTCTTCAAGCGCAAAACCTGGTTCCATGAGTGTAACTGCTGTTCCACGGGTGGCTAGTTTCAGCAAACAGTATGCAGGGTACTTAACGTATGGTGCAAGTATGGTGAGCCGCTCAGCGGAGTCGAGCGGAGTTTAAACACCACCTAACCAAAATCACTACTAACTAGGGGTTCAGCGGTGCTGAGCTTGTCCAGTTAGTTCCGCACTGTGGAACAGATACTGGCATTCGATGTGGTGATTACGCGCAGAACGGCGTAATTTCGATCCACCTGGTACGCGCAGTCAAGATCTTTTTGACGTCAAGCTGATGCAAACCATTTTCGAGCTCTGTAGACAATGATCGTTGATGAAGATGGTTCTTGAGTGTATCATGTAATACTCGAGAACAATATGCTCCATCGACCGTATATCGTGTGCCTGATATTATGGGCGGGATGTATGCTACATCCGCAGAGTTTCGAACGGTATTAATCAATAAGTTCCGTCCATTATATCTACTACTAGAGTATCACCGCTAATGCATTCTGTTGGTTCAACATAAATCGACCATTACAACGGCATGAAAGTGGTATTCGCTGCGTACATGGGTCGTCACTACTGGCGCTCGTGCGAGGAATATCATTGAGGCCTCGAGGGTTGCATGCGGAAACTTGATGTTCTCCATGTAGCGTAAACGACTATCTTCATTCTATCAAGGTCTGACTACGGGAGACTATAGCGTAGTTGGCAGTCAATGAAAATCGTTCAATCAATGTTTAAGGTTTGGTGTAAACTCAACAGGTATTGAAACCCTTCTCGAGGTCCTTAGCAGAAACACTCTACTAAGTGTTTGCCTTTTTCAGCTCTGTTCAAATTCTCATCACCTACTAGGCTACTAGCAACCTACTATAGGCTATCATAATCACATTAATGACTGTAACATGACTTGTCCAGAGCGAAGGCATTTGCATGATGCTCACCATTATTTATTACGTAATATTTTTGCGCTTTAATCTTGAAAGCAAGGTGTCTGTCATCTCTTCACCAACATCCATAATTTAATTTTTGTCAGGGAATATTACAAGACACGATTGAGGTATTGGACAACATGTGGTGACGAGCCGCGTTGAAGCAACGTTGCAACCTTAATATTAAAGTTCTGCGTCGTGGATCAAATTTACACTTAATAACCCTGTTATGCATGTTCCGTTAAGTATGACTCCGAGCTAGCTCAGTTCCCTGGCAAACCATATCCCTGCCGCGACCACGACCTCCCGTCGCTCGGGGTTCCCATATCCAAGCGCCACCCCACAGATTCGACCACAACCGACTTCCTCGTGCTCCCGCCGACCTAGCTCTTCCGACTCCCGCACCTTCCTGTCACCTGGCGATCTCCCCACGACCGCTGGCAATTTCTCGTTACTCTGGCACATAGTATTTCATATGGCTTTCAGTACTCTGATTCTGCCCTTTTCTGTACCTTCCATCTCGTTCCCTTCACACTTTTGCCACCCATGGCTATACCCTGATAATTCCTCATCTACTTTATTGCACATGATAAGCATAAATACCAGCAGGTGAAGCCTTGAAGAGATTCAAGAGAACAAATTGGGGGAATCCGGGGGTCTTGAATTCGACTGTCTGTTGATGTTTGTGAACCGAGCTTCTTCGAAGACTGAAGTCATGTTAACAAGGTGCTAAAAACTCGTGTGCCCTTCTTACATACTCGCAAATTGCGGCATGCTGCCCTTCTTCAAGTTCTCACTCATAAATATAAACGTAACAGTATGGGCAAAGTGCATACTTAACTTCATACCCATCTCGTTGCGTACGGCGCCGCCACTTCAAGTTGTAGAACAGCGCTCAGCACTCACGTCCGAACCATGGGGGAGAATGTGCTTGCAGAGTGAGTCGACTCCATAATACTTCAGTTCTGGTGGTCTTACTAAGTACATGGGGCCGCACCTGCACACATACAGCAGTATTACTACCATCAGCGACTTCGCGTCTCAAATCAAGCTCGGATCTCCAATTGCAGCTGGTTCGTTTGGCAACGTTTATCGATGTGCCATCAATGACGGCAAAAAGGAGGTCTGTGACAGTCTATCTGAGTACCTCAAACTTGCGTATGAAATATCTACCAGGTTGCAGTGAAGGTATTCATAATTGATCCTCAAAGATCTGGAAAGAAATTTCAGAGCGTAAGTCTTCTTGTGCAGCTTCAAACGACACTTCACTCGCCTTATACTATGGTCCATCATTGTAGGCAATGGATCGGGAAGTCGCAGTATGGCTTAAGCTCAGTAAATCGGATTATATCGTGCCGCTACTTGGCATTGCAAAATTCTCTCCACCTGAGTCGTTGCCAGCTCTTGTTTCAGAATGGATGTCTTCCGGGACATTAGATCAATACCTCGAGAAGCATGCCAAAACCCTTGCTGCTTCCGCTAGAGTTGAATTGGTCAGTCCCTCATTCACATCGATCACATTTAACAGATGCTCATCTGTTCGTATGCTACTAGACCAAGGGCGTCGCTGGCGGCGTCAATTATCGTCCGTCAATTTCTATCTAGACATTATTTCAGTTGTTGATAGGCTTACCTAGTTCGCTCGGAGAATGTCGTTCACGGAGACCTTCACCCCGTATGTATGATCATCTCTTTGTAGATGTCGCACTCATTTGCAATCCTCAGGCCAACGTGCTGATCGATCGCAAAGGGAATCCACGTCTCACAGATTTCGGTCTCGCAACAGTCGTAGGAGACCCAGAGTTGCAGTGGGGTACGACAACTGCGGCACGTGAACTCAATGCTCGATGGCGTGCACCTGAAGTCCTTGGAATAGAAGGCGAGGTGGCCAGACCAACTTTCATGAGTGATATATATTCCCTTGGAAGCGTCATTTTCTTTGTGCGATCTCTTTTGTCTGTCTGTAGCCACAACCTTATCCTTCGCCACCTAGATCATTTCGGGGGATAAACCATGGAAAGAGAAGAAAAACTCGGTTCAGATCTCCGTCGAGCTGTCAAACAAAGCCACTCCCACACGCCCCGAGAAGATCCTCAATGGTCACTGGAACTCGATTCAAAAATGCTGGTCGTGGGAGCCGAAGGATCGCCCGAAGTCTACCGAAGTCCTTGAGTACATCAAACAATTTGGGATCGACGACTCGCAGGTTCGGCAGCCCAAACATCGCAATCGGTGGCAAATTCTAATACATTTGTTGTTAATTCAGGCGTCCATTTCGACTCAACCAGTGGATCTGACAGGTCAGATCATTGGTAAAATCAGGGACCTTATTCCGGGAGGTACCTTTGCCAACGTGTATAAGTGTGAATGCAAACAGGCATCGGGACGTATCAAGGTCCGGCTAATGCTGGCGTGACATTGATGTAGCTCTGACTACTGCACTGCAGGTTGCTGTCAAAATCATCAAGTTTAGCATTTCAAAGGAAGAATTGGAAGTGAGAATTCTGATATTCTTCTGCGATCTGTACACCCTTAAAAATGTTGATTGCTAGAGATTTCATCGCGAAACTCAGATCTGGGCGGTCCTCGAGCATGATCACATCATTCGTCTTCTTGGAACGGCAAGAGACCTTGGGCCATCTCAAGCTCCAGCCCTTGTCTTTCCATGGTTTGAGGCCACGCTCCCTGGCGTTATCCAGGAACAGGGCGCTAAACTGAGCATTAGGTCGAAACTAGATTTGGTGAGCCGATGTTTACTTGTAATGCATCTAGACTGAATTCTCCATATCAATACCCACTAGCTTCTCGGCACAGCGTCTGCACTTGAACATCGTCCGTCTTCCTGTCCTTCGTCTTCGTTTTCCTTCGACTGATATGATTGTCATTAGTTCATGGTCTGGACATTGTCCACGGGGATGTCACTAGCGTTCGTTGAACTTCTTTACCTGAATCTCTGCTCACAGAAAGTTTCAGCCCAACATTCTGGTGGATATCCCGGATGGGAGATACCGCGCGTGTCTCACGGACGTCGGATTGGCAACAATTTTGGGTGGCCGTTTAGGTAACCGCGTGATCCACGGATCGCATGTTCGACTTGATGCGGTTAGATGGACCGCGCCTGAGTTGCTCAATGGCGGCAACCCGACCAAAGAGAACGACATATATTCTTTTGGTTGCATCATGTTCCACGTGGGTCTGAAGTTCGCAAGCCTGTACCCACTATCGCTCACGATCAGCTATACTCAGCTGTTGACTCTGTATATTCCTTGGTATACAATCACCGATGACTTTACAGTTGTTGAACACATTCGTAGAGGAGAACATATGTTGCGTCCTGCGCCTGAAGATTCGCCCGATCTCACGGATGCACGCTGGGATATGATTCTCAAGTGTTGGTCAGCCAAGGTGTCCCGTCCATCTGCTTCGATGGCCATAGACTTCTTGAAGAGTGAACTAGAGGCTTTGTCAGGCGATGTAGGTTCATTCATGACTTGTCTATCTTCATGCAAGGTTGAACCATTTTTCTCACAGCACACGACTCTTTTCAGGGAAGAGAGGAGTCATCGACAGGCACCCTCGGACATGCTCGGTACAGCGCAAAGAACGGCATCTAGTGATGCCATGCATCCAACCCATGAGGGGGGTCTGCGGCCTCCAAGTTTAGTCAGTCCCAACATTACAACACCCCAACCCTCCTTCAGAGTCATGCCGTCGGTGAGCACTTGTCGTTACATTAATTCATATATACTCATCCTCCCATGCGACAAGCTCCCTTTGGATCCTTTGAATGTGTTGCTGTTTGGGGAGACTGGAGTTGACAAAAGCTCTATCATTAAGTTGATTGTCGGGAAAAACATTTCCGAGGCAGCGCCAGATGCGTCTTACTCTATGTTGAAACGTACCGCCGAAGTTACCCTTGGAGAGCGCCGTTTCGGACTTTGGGACGTTTCTTCCTCGCCTGCATTGATGGGTATCTTCCGGCCATTTGCAAAATGGCGACTAAGAGCATCATATAAAAAGCTGCATAGGGACGGTGGGGCGCCTCTTCTCCTATATTGCATGAAGGGAACAAGTGCCCCGACAGCATCCAGAGAATATCAAGATTTCACTGACATTGTCGGCTCCACCAGCTGCGTATCAATTGCTGCCGTGGTCAACGGTTTAGAGGAGTCTCTGACAAACATGGATGATTGGTGGACGAAATATGTGGGGGACCTGAAACTTCTCGGTATGCAGTTTTCTAATCACGTATGTATTACTTCGCTCTCTAATGATCCAAACGCCTTGCGATCTCGGGAGACTATCTGCAGTCTTATCGAATCCTACGCATCATATGTCCCCCTAGACACACATCATAGGAGACGTCCGCTCGTTCCTTTATGACTAGGAGGTTGGCAGTGCCATCTCAATGCCTGACTCCGTGCCATTGCATCATACTACTCGTACTCGTACTACTTATTAGCATCCAGCTGAACATTAGCAGGCCATCCTGTAATGTAGACCTCATTACATGACCTACTATCAGGGGAAAAAAAAACCCCCGTTTCATATTGGGGACAATTTGAGTTAAACATCGAAATAATGTTCGCCAATGTGCCCTCACTAAAAATAGTTACATATGCATCTCGATCAGTAAAGTTATTAGTTGAACGCTTCTTGGCCCCACACCAAGTGGCACCCCGACCAGGACCCCGAAAAGATTCCCAGTCAACACAGCGCTCAACAGCGCTACCGGCGCCTAAAGGCGTCAACTCCTGATCCAATCTTCACCTAGATACCAATACCCAAAAACAAAACAACCATCAAAAACATGTTCAGACAAACGGGACCTGGCAAACCACGTAGTATGAGTTTTGGTTTGAAATCTCCAGTTTCGCGGAACACATCTCCTACAATGCCCGGCGGACCCTCATCAAAAAGAATAACAAGGTCTTCAAATGTAACATTAACCTCATCAGAAATCGAAGCGCAACCCAGCACCGTCATCGATGCTGCCAGCGCACACCTATACCTCAAAAAAAAGAGCCTCTGCCACGCGACCGAACCATATACGTTAACTCACTTAATTTCGGTCCTTTTACAGATCACACAGATATCCGGTTCCACTTCTCTCCCAGTGCTAACAGCCATCAGATCAGTCATCTTCCTACTCAAACAGCACGCGATAGACGAGACAGCGGAAGCAGTAGCCAAGCAAG
>JABBWD010000245.1:0-26248 GCA_016628565.1 Suillus placidus | reverse complement strand
GGGCATTTCCTTTTACGAGAAATGAGCTCACCGAAGATACGATATGCTTGAGCCAAGCGAAATTTCAGGAACGCTCGATGTTCGAATGGATCAGAGAACGTCAGAGTAACCGGTCTATTCGTCCGGATGACCCCTAGAAGTCTTGCTGGCGTCCCCCAGATGGTGCGATCATGGTAACAGTGGATTGGCATTTCAAACAAAGAGTTCCATACTTAACCGCGCCCGCAACCTTCATCATTCATCATTACAAGTAGATATCACCCGACTTTGCTTTATAAGCCAGATGAAGCAATCTGATAGCTGCGCAGTAACTCCGCGGGCTGTCAGGGCTCTAGCATTCCAGCCTTGGGGTACATCACAAGCCACCTTATCGCATTCACACACAAGAACGTATGTACGAAATGTGCCCAATCTCCCCGGGCCGCTGGCAGACCACATGCCAGGTTCAAGGAATGATGACGGTCATGACAATGTATGATGCGCATGACACTTCCATCCGGCATTACACTAACCCGAGCCCAAAAGTTACATGAAAACACAAAATCGAAATAAAGACAAAAAAAAAGTAGAAAAGATAAAAAGAACAAAACAAACGCATCAAAGAGCCATCGTAACGCCCAACAACGCAGGCCACAGGATAAACACCACGCGGAACTTGAGTTTCTCGATGTCGATGCGGCCAGCCGCGCCGCTCCTGCTATTGCCAGAAGGCTGATCGATGTTCCCGACGTCGCCTGGACGGAGGGGCGGTATCACGACGCTCGTCGGAGATGAGCTCGATGTTCCAGCAGAAGAGAAAGGCAAAGGCGTGTTCGTCGCCTGAAAGAACAGATTTTCGCTGGTAGAGGTAGAACTCGCCACAGCGCTCGCATTCGTCGGAAGAGAGTCGCCTTGAACCACGATAGTAAAGTCCGCGCTGTATACGATCATCTCATACGGGGCATTCGTGATATAACGCAGAGTGCTGTTTGTCACGGTAAGCGTCCGTCGTTACATCCGAATCACACGTACAAATTCGAGGCATCGTGCACGAGACTCCTGGGTATGGTCAACTGACAGGACTTGGCACCAGGGCTCACGTTCGTAGCGAGCGTCGCGAGGTACGTCTGCACGAACAACACGGTCAAGTCCCCGCCCACGACAAAGGGAAAGAAAGACGCACGTCAGAATTACAATACAGCTGTATAGTGATACCCCCCATGTTGCTGAGCAGCGGATACGTCCCATCGTCTATCCACCTCGTCAGAACGTTCTGTCCAGCGTAGTATACGGTGTTTTGGACAGGATGGATGGGGTACAAGGACGCGGAGACCAGCGTGAGGAGGGCGAGTAGCAGCGTCACGAGAAGCACGCCGTGAAACATCCTGATGTGAGAGAATATTCTGAATCTGAATCTGAACCTGGTATGACAGACCCGCTGATCACTGGCGACGAAAGAATGAGGGGTTCCCAAAGACGAATATGAATACAGCGACGACGAGTTAATATGGAACAAAAGTCAACCAGCAAACGCGTCCTACGCGTCACATCACGTGTCTTGATTTCATGATATGATGATGATGATGATTAAGTTCGATCTATCGAAAAAAGCTAGTGGGAAAATGTAAAACATAAAACATAATCCGAGGAAATAACTATGCTTGTACATGTAAACGTATCTCGTAGTCTATGAAAAAGAACACAGTATCCAGAAAGTGTACGAGAAACGAGCGAGGGGCGCGATGATCAAGGATTCTGAATAGGCGCGATGTAAAAACGGTTTTGAATAGGTGCGCGATGTTATAAAAGGTTCCGACCAGGTGCCCGACGAGACGAAAACGCGAGAACATAAGAAACGCAGAAAAGATATCGGCACAGCCATTATTAAAAAAAAACATAAGAGGAAAAAATCAGAAAATCAAAAGTCACATCACATCACATCACATCACATCACGCGTTCCTTCTCTCGAACCGCCCGAATCCAAATCTCACCAGGACGACTACAAAAACACGCACGTCAGCCCCCCTCCAAAAAACCAAAAAAAAAAAAACTCAAAAACTCACCTCTTCTCCCTCAAAACCCTATAAACGCGCCTACTCCCCCTCTCCTTCTCACTCCTCATCTTCGACGTAACATTATCCGCACGAGGAGGGAACGCACCAGGCCCGCAGCGCGCTTGGAAATCCGCAAGACCCTCGTTCGTGCCTTCCGCTTCGACGATCACAGTCCCGTACCAGCCAGGATCGATGAAAAAACCTGCAACGCTCGGGATCGGGATCCGCAGGTTTTGGCTGTGCGAGTAGGCGTGCGGGTGGTGCGGAGAGACGGGCGGGCGGATCGTGAATGAGGAGCGGTGCAGCCAGTGGACGACGCTGTGCAGCGTGCCGTGCGGGCTGTTCGAAACGTTTTAGCAGGGTGTGAGAGAGGGGTGGAGAGGACTCACGTCGTCGTCGTAGCCCTATCCTGCAACAACTGCAAGTTCGCAGCGAGCTCCTGGCCCCAAGGACTAACATCCAAATAAACAATAGGATTGCCCCCCGGATTCAAAACAGTATTAACACCCGTCCGAATGACGCGGTGGAAATACGACGGAGAGAACGCGAGACTGTGGAAATAAGGAGACAGCTCGCCCATTCGCGAGTACTTGTGATCAAGGTCCTAAAACACCATGAGCCAAATCCATCGCGCGTCACGAGGGAACTCACCACAAGATAACTCCCATCCCACACCATCCTCCCCAAATTCCCCTCATCGCCCACAGCAACATCCCACACCACATCCCCCACCCTCAACAACTTCAACACACCAGCCCTCTTCAGCTCAGCCTCACACTCCACCACACTCGAATCAGATAACCACTCCCCCTCAGGGGAAGGAACGAACACCCGCAAGAGCGGCGCACGGTGGAGCCGGACCAAGGGCGATCGGAACGCCCCCCTAGTCGAAGAAACCGAGGACTTGCCATGGGAATACAACGATGTCGGGGATGGCGTACGGCTTGAGGAAGACCGCACCACTTGCCCGTCCCGCGTAGCAGGCCTCGACGACACAGGACTAACATGCGACCTCGCAAACGCCCGCGCGTCACTCTCGGCCTGCGCCCTCAACCGCATCACGACCCTCGTATACGCACGAGCGGTCATCGCAAGCGATAGAATATCCGGGATCTGGACTTTGGGACGATCTCCTGGCACGGGGTTGGGGATACGGGGCTGGAGATACGCGTCTGCTAGTCGGGCGTATTGGTGCGTGGGCATTGAGACGCCTCGCATGTAGTCGTTTAGGTCCTTTGGTTTGCGTTAGCACGTCACGTCACGTCATAGAATGGGGGGACTAACCTTCAAAGACAGCGCAAGCGGCTCCGCCCACTCAAAGCTCCACCTCTTATACCCAACAGTCCACAAGAAATGCTCAAGCACATACTCCCTCAACACCCGAGACTCAAACACAGCCCTCACCTCCTTGTTCGCCGCATACAGCGCACACCAATCACCAAACGTCAGATACGCGAGGAGATGCGGGAGGAGCGACGCATCAGCGAGATGCGAAGCGATGGGGTAGAACGAAGGAGGCTTCCGAGCGAGCTCTTCTTCTAATCGCTGTTTCTCTCCAGCTTCTTCTTTCAGTCGCTTAGCTTCTGCCTCCTTCGCCATTCGTTCCTCTTCCTCTCGTTGGCGCACCTCTTCTTCCTTCCGTCGCAGCTCCTCCGCTTTCCTGAGACGGACCTCTTCCTCCTCGTGAAGAAGCTCAGCTTCCTTGTTCATCACTTCCTGCTGAGCGATGGCATCAGCGACGAGGGGAGGACGCGTCTTCTCGAGCCATTGTCCTCGGCGCTGTGTCCGTGCGGATTTATAGTCTTCGGGGGAGTCAGGGGTTAAAGGCGACTTGGGCCGCGAAGGCGTCACCGGCCTCGACGTGACAACACCCTCCTCACTTCCACACCCCTTGACAACCTGCACACCCTCAACCTTTTTAAACGGGTCCTCGTCCAAAAACAACGTGTCCTCTGAGAACAACGCCTCCATCGATAATTTTGTAAGTAACTTGGGCGGCACCGACGAAGGGGAAGTGGATGAGGAAGGAGTAGGAGGCCGCGATTTCGTGAGTACGCGAGGCTTGAGGCTTTCTTTGCTCGTCGCTCGACTGAGTTTGCGGACGGTGGTAGGGGGCAAGCGTACGCTTGCGTCTGATGAGACCCTGAGACGGCTTGGTGGTGGTCCCACGTCGGATGAACGTCCGACGTCGTGTGAACGCGCTGTTGGTGCGTCTGACGAACGTCCAGATCCTACGTCCAATGAAATACGCATACCAGCTCCAGCTTCAAAAGCAAACGGACCGCGTCCAGTGGCAGCCGGGCCCGAAGCTATAAGACGAGCCTGTCCCTGCCCCTGTCCCTGTGCAGAAGTCGAAGACACGGGGATACGCTCCGACCCCCCGCGGACCAGACCCACACGCTCTAAAGCAAAAGGCACGCTGGTCGGAGCAGATGTGAGAGGCACGGGCGTGCGCTCCGTGGAAGGCACGGGCACACCCAAAGGCACATTAAGACTCCTTGCAGCACCAAGGTCTAGATTCGTATAGTCCGCGGGCGGAGACGGGTAACCAGGCATCTGATGATCACGTTGCGCTGATGATGCGGAAATGCTGGTGGCGTTCACAGAGTTGTCATGTTGGATGATAGATGTGCGCTGGTGGATGGATGTTGATGGACCTTGGCCAATGGATGGGATTGTGTTTTGACTGGGGGATATATTTTCTTGCATAGACGTGATTTGGTCCTGGTTGATAGCCATAGCTGCGAAAATCAACGGTCCTTTTCGGATTGGGGCAGCGCTGAGCTCTATTGAAGTTGAGCGGTTCAAGTTGAGCTGGAGGGGTTGGGTGTTTTGTCGAAGGGGTATCGGGTACGTGCTGGGGGGTGGTGCTGCTGCCGAGCGAGTGGTAGGCGTTGCTGTCGGGCGCGTCGTAGGCGTTGCTGTCGGGCGAGTTGTAGTCGCCGCTGTCGAGCGACGGGGAGTAGTACTTGGGGAACGGGCAGGAAGGGCGGTAGAAGATACTACTGATAAACGAGCGGTGCTAGAAGACGGCACTTGCGGCTTCGCTGTCGAGCGAGTAGTGCTAGGCGAACGCGTAGCAGTTTGTGTCATAACAGGCGTGGTCATTAAATTTCGTTGCAGATTTTGTTCGCCCAGGACAGAGAACGGACGAGTGTGAGACAAGGGCTGAGTTCGGGCGGTATCAGTTGCGGGTTTGGAAATAACGTTCTAGTGACAAAGTTAGTTAGTGACTAGCGCCAATAAAAAAAAAAGCATGATTGATACGCACGGAGGGGCCAAGGGATCTAGAAGCAGTGCTAAGCGAGTTAATAGGGCTTGCCGCCGATCTGTGTGGTGATCGACCTTGAGGGCGTGTGACGTCAAGGTGCTAAAGAAGTCAAATGTGTCAACGGCATTCGAAGGACGGAGATGAAGTGGACTTTTGAATCGGCGCAGGCGGGGGTAATAATAGAGTAACTCCCCAGAACGTGTATGGCTAAAAACAAAAAGACAGTTTACCTTGATAGCCGGTGAGATTGAGGTTGTGGACGTTAACGCGCTTGAAGAGGAGGTGAAGCGAGTTGCATCTGTGTGATTACTGCTACTGCTGGAACTGGAACCGGGTTTAGATTTTTGTATCATAGGGGATGGCTGTCGCGTGGAAACAGCACGCGGGTCGGGGTCTGTGACACGGGATGAAAACACGATGATAGGATTAAAGAAATGACATGCCAGCGAGTTTAAGTGGTGGTAAACCTGGACCTGTATACTTGCGACGAGTGGGAGGCAGAGGGACCTGGGGAGCGTGAGGGACCCGGTGGACCTGAGGAGGCTGAGGGACCTGAAGAGCCTGAGGAGCCTGAGGAGGGACCTGAGGAGGCTGAGGGACCTGAGGGACCTGAGGAGGCGTTGACTCGAGTACTTTCCAAGGATCCCATTCATCCTGGGGCATGTCCATTAGAGTGGAGGATGTCGCGAATCTAGCAAAGAGAGGCGGTAGTGAAGGAGGTGAATCGATTTCAACGGGTTTTGACGGCGCCGGATGATCAACATCGACATTCTTCCTGAACTTGCGCAGGAAACCGGCCATTGCGAGATGACAGTACAAGAAAACGAGTGTGTGGTTTAATAATATTATAATAAAGAAAAGGTTTAAACGTGCCGACTGCACCAACACAACGAAATCTAATACATGTCACGCGTCACTTACGTGACTCCGCCTCTTCTCTCCCCGGTCAAGGCACGTCCAATCCGAAAAACCTCTTTGGGACGTACGACTCCTCCCGCGAAGATCACCTTGTATATACGCTTCTCTCGATATCCGCACCAAATCTAATACAACCAGAACTCCCCTATCATCACTTCCACAATGGCCACTCTTTGTTCCGCAACCACTCGCCGAAACACTCACCCAACGGGTCTCCCCGATCACACACCAACCTGAACAGACCGAAATACGCACGCCCCGGCTTAGGTTGTATACTCGTCCATGTTCCGATGTAAAGACGAAATAGGAAACAGAAATGCTCTCCGGTAAAAGGTGCATCGAGAAGGTGCCCGAATCCCTATCGCGATCCATTGAGAATGGGCGTACATAGGTTCAATACATATTCGGATTTAGGTTTGGATACATGAGTTCTCTTCGCGATGCTTTGCGGTCGCGCGTCAGTTCGACCGGTCGTTTGCGATGGTCCAAGCATTACACTCATCCTGGTACGTATAGATATAGCCGGAACCCCTATCACTCACTGCAGAGGTAACACTGCAATGCAGAATCTTGCGCCCGGGATATCTCAACTCCACATCAAACAGGCGTTAACTTACCAATAAGTATCAAAGAGAGCTGTCGTTCATGACGCACTAGATCCATCACGAGATAGGACGCAACTATTCGCTCGAGTTCACCGATTCATTCCCGGATGATGCAACCAATAGTGACTGCGTCAGTCACAAGTCGGGTTCATACATTTAACAAAACCTATGCTGATACCGGTTGCGCCTTCCCTCCATCGGTGCTAGTCTGACTACGGGTACAGGTATGGCCGGAACTACCAACCGTCATATTCGTATTCGCAACCCAGATGATCCCATGGAGTTCTACAAGGCGGTGGTTTCATATCAGTACTAGTACTCATCGGCATCAGCATCAACCACGCCTTGAGCCTCAGACGCAGAACATACTCGAGAGGATGTATATAGGTGAATCGTGTACATGCCACAGATCGCGAGCGAACACAGACTTGGCAATAGCATTCAAGTCTTGAAAGTCGACGGTAGTAAGAAAACCAAAACGTTGGTAGTCATCAGGGCAGGAACCGCGGATGAGTTTGGGATATCAACCTCCATTTTGCAATGGCATCTCATGTTTAGATGTGAGGATAGATACTCGAGCGATGTGAGTTCTGTCTGCACATCGCAACAGTAGGTGCATGTCACTGCATGATCAAATAGTATTGAACCAGATATTCTCAAGTGCGGCGGCTGGTTCAGCTGAAGTTTGGCCCTGATTGGCAAAAGCCTCTCATCCTAACAGATACAAACAACGCCTCATTCCCAGGTGCCTGCAGGATCCAAGTGGTCTAGATGGCGACATCACTCGAGGAATACCTTATCGCACGGGTAAGCCAATGCCAAGCAACAACAATACGTGACAAAACTTCAAGCGCGCTTTCCCAGGTCTACACACGTATTCGTATCTCACCTGCCGTACAACGCAACATCTTACACCCACTGACCTACAAATAACATTCATATTCTCGGATCCCGTACCCGTTCTACGTCTTTGCAAGGGACGTTCGACGCTGTGAAAATCCACGCCTCGAGGCCTCGCGGCTATGTATTATTCTCTTCCGATTTAAACCCACTCGTCCTTCCTACATAGTCACGAGGCTAGGTCCCATCTTAGTATGTATTGTATTGATGTTGTGATCGTCCATGTGACGCACAAGGGGTATCCCTTACCTCATTCCGCACCGCGCCTCCTCCTCCCGGACATCCCACCTCTCTCCACGTTTGGCATCACACTTGCCAGTGCACGGCTACCCAACAATCTCCCAACAAATCGGTCAACGCGGTGCGGAGAAGCCTCTGGCGGATACTCTCTTCGCTCAAGAATTTTTTCCACCTGTCATACGCGACCATGTTGCCGCCGACACCGTCATATAAAAGTTATTTGTCAAATCGGAGGTATTTCAATACCAGATGAAGACTCTCGTCACGCCATCCATCCCTTCAATTTGAACAACTTCGGAATGCAATTTAACTATCCAGTGCGGCATCGCAATTGATGATAATACATACAACACGCTCGTCCAAGTTCTGATTCATCATTCCGGAACAACTCCAATCCCGCACAGCCCGTTCCTGTACACATCCCCACCCAAAAGGCAGTTCCCGCCATCGCATCAATCACCAAGCAACCGTCTGATCGGAAGTCCGATGTCGAGATGTCTCCACCAAATGAACGTCTGCGAGATGGGATGGGCTTACGACGCGATGGCGGGGTACATTATCGCGCTAATGACTCAATCGCAAATATTACGCTATACCGAGTAGACGATCAAACGATCTTCGCGACGCAATGGGAGCCCATACGTACGCCATCGTCAAGACGTCTTACATACGCATCGAAGCTTCATCTCGAGCTCGATCATGGGATGCCTTCCCATGATCGTATGTAGGCGTTTGTATTATCAAGAGCGTCTTCTACCCGAGGTAACCTCATTTGGACGCCATCGTTCTTACATAGCTCGGACGTATGCGGTTGGGGACTTGGCGCCCTCGATATCCCGCTCTAGCAGACCGGGACATCCTTCTCCGCCTCCATCCATCGAAATTCATATTGTGACGGGCCTCTTCTTTGGTGCCTAAGGTTCGAATTCGAGGGTCGTGCCTGGTCAGGTTTGGAGGTATGATGTCTATGCGTTAACGTTTACCCCGATAGCCTTTCAGATCTAATGCAGACGCCGTCCTACGGGGCTTGAGCTCGCAAAGGAATTAATTAGCTTTCAGCAACGTCGATATCATGCCTTCGCGCACACCATCTAATATAGAGCCTTTGCGCACGAAATCTAATCGAGCTCGAGATAATGATAATGATTATAGGGGGATCGTCCCCACGAATACGAATGCTCAATTCGGTCGCTTTCGTCGATACTGACACTGGAAGTTTTGGCAGCATGGGTTGTCGGACCTTGTTTTGATGGCATTCCCGTTCCGTGGGCTCACGAGAGCACATGTGCATCGTCATCATGCGCTCGCCGACATGCACGGCTCCTAAGCATATGGTCGCCTGAACATAACATATAGTCCATAACCTATCCTGGACAGCCTCGTCCATCACAATCGAAGCGTCTTCCACAGGTGCCTGTGCTTCGGGCAAAGACCAAAGGTCTTCGTCAGGTTTAGACGCAGTATATCCAAGTATCACGTCCAACTGATAACCTTTCAGATCGACTGCGGATGCCGTCCTATATACAAGGTTGGGATAACATAAGGAATATAATTAATTAGCTTCGCCAGTAAGTAGTCGTCGATATCCCGCCTTCGCGCACGAAATCTAATTGAACGTGGAGCCTCGAGGGATCCCCGATGAATAATCAATTTAATCACTCCTTTCTTCGATCGCTGACTGTTGGCCTATACACCATACTTCGATACTAATTCGCAGCCCATGCTATCGGGTCGCTTCCCCCGTTCGACATACGTCCACGCCCATGTGCAATGTGCATCATCACACACATTGCAGCACGCCACTACACACCGACGCATACGGAACAAACGCATAGTCACCCACCAAGGTATCATTGCTTGGCTTCGATGACTCCTGGGCATCCATCGCCGTGAGTTTCTTCCAAGTTTCGGTCTCAGTACCTGGCCAGGTTTAGATGCTCGATGTACAAGCGTAAGCTTATCCTAATAGCCTTTCAGATCTATTGCGGATGCCGTCCTATATACTTGGCTGGGTTCACCTAAGGAATGTAATTAATTAGCTTCCACTGTAGATATCCCGCCTTCGCGCACGAAATCTGATTGAGCTTGATAATGGGAGAGGGATCATCACGATCGAGTTACTCATTGAATATCGATATTGATTGCTCACCTACGCGCTTCGATAATAACACAAGAAACTCTCCCAAGCTATCGTCTTCTGCGTTCCGCATGTTCCCAAGAAACGCCCACGTGCATGTGCATCGTCGCAATCACACGACACTGCTCCCGCCGAAACATGCGGAACAAGCAGTCAGCTCGCTTAGAAAGGTAGGCGAACAACTACTCACGAAGGGCCCCGTCTCTGAAACAGCTCTGAACGTACCATCATTTCGGGGCGCGTTGATCAGCTTACCAATGATGAAGCGGTCATTTATGCACGATCTTGTGAGACAAGATAGGAAACGCGACATCACTAAGAAGGGGGGTCCCCGAGCTCGCCGCATCTTTGTACCATTGCCATTATGATCGGTTTCATACTTGTATGCGCTGATCGCGCCTTCTTCTAATAATATAATAGGGTGTAGATCAAAGTTCTCTTCGCGATGTGGATAGATGTTGCCATCGTGCGTCTGGATCGACTCGCCGTTTATGAGAAAGAGATGCCTCGATGGGCGTCGGAGACTCGGCCGCATATGCATATGCATAATGGGTGTATTGCGAGCAACGTTGCAGTTCGCCGCGATTGTGATTCTAGAATTGATGGTGATGGGCTTCTAGAGCTGGACGATGGTTTCATATCAAGATCAGTATTAGACGGTATTTGAGCTTTGCACGTGGTGAGAAGATGGGCGGATCGTTGTGTAAACGCCACGGATTGTGAACTTGGCAGAGCGGTATTAGACGATCCAATTGGTGCACTTGATGGTAGCAAGGAAGGTTCAGCAATATCAGACCGCGGTGAGATGACGAGAAGCAGTTGTATGCACACTGATCGAGTGATCCAACGGGCTGAGAATGATGGCAATCTGATAGTCTGAGTTAGATCAATATCATAGAAAGTGAGGTCATGACTCACTGGGAGACACCAATCAGCCTCCTCCATCTCCCTTGTGATGTATCTGTTATGGTCTGCAGGAGTCTCAGGTAATAACTCAGGCCAATCACAACAGATGCATATGGATGCCATCAGCTAGTACTACATAGTAGTGGTCCATGTCGGAAAAAATATGGTTGACTTGCCTAACATGAGTTTGGCCCTGATTGGCAAAGGCCTCTCATCCTAACATATACAAACAACGCCTTCAAAATTGTAAGTAAGGATCTTACCAGGCGCTCTATATCTAGATGGCGACATCACTCGGGAAACGCAGGCAAAGAGAAGAAGACGCGCAACCCTCATCACAATCACACGGGTAAGTCAACACTTGCACATCAAACACCAAAACCACACAACATAACATTGCACTTCATCAGGTCCACACTATTCGTATCCAACCTCCCCTATGATGTGACATCCACCGACCTACAAACAACATTCTCAGACCTAGCACCTGTGCGCTACGCCTTTGTTGTATCCAAGAATGGATCTGGGGAATCCAAAGGTTTTGGTTATGTGTCTTTTTCTATCAAGGAGGATGCGCAGACTGCTTTCGATACTGTGTCGACTGAGGGAATCGAGATCAATGGGAGGAAGTTGAGGGTCAAGTGGGCGGATAAGAAAATGGTGGGTTTTTTGTCGTTTATCCGTGGATGAGTTGCTTATTGGTGCGGTATAGGACAAGGGGAAATTTGAAAGCTCGAAGGAGCCCGTTGCAAAGGAGAAATCTGGAAGCTCGAAGGAACACGTTGCAAAGGAGAAGAAGCGCGAGGTGAAAAAGCAAGAGGTGAAAAAGCAAGAGGTGAAAAAGCAAGAGGTGAAAAAGCAAGAGGTGAAAAAGCAAGAGGTGAAAAAGCAAGAGGTGATAAAGCAAGAGGTGATAAAGCAGGATGTGATAAAGCAGGAGGCGAAAAAGCCCTGGCAGGAACCACAAAAGCAGAGGGAAAAGGAAAAAGCGAAGCTTGAAGACGTCAATGAGAGCGATGCCGAAGCAGACGACATCGAAGAGGGTGATGTCAAGATGGTTGACGTTGAAGATAGTGAAGCTGAGCCGAGTGGTGCTGAAGACGAGGATGAGCAGTTGGGTCTTCACGAAGACGAGCACAGTGACGAGGACGAAGACGAAGACAACGAAGACAACGACGAGAAAGAAGCCATAAGTGTTGAACATCATCCACGTCCCATGAAACCTCAGCTACCTCAAACGGACACAGGTACCACACTCTTCATCCGCAATATCCCTTTTATTGCTACAGAAGACGAACTACGGGCACTGTACGTGTACATTCCCCCAACCACCCATGTGCGCTCATCTTTCATGATGTAGATTCCGCACATTTGGGGCTCTACGGTATGCTCGAATTACCGTCGAACCGGGCACAGAACGTTCGCGAGGTACCGGTTTCGTTTGCTTCTGGAATAAAGAGGTCGCCGACAAGGTGATTGAGCAAAGCGAGATTTTGCGTGCCGAAACCATGGGCTCGCAGCAAGTACGTCTCACTCTCCGATGTGCGATGTGTTTCTGACACCTCTCAGCCAACAAAAAACCCATTTACCCTGCCGTCAATCTTAACACCTGACCCATCTTCAGGCATAGCTAGAAGTCTTGTACTTCATGGTCGCACTTTGGACGTCGTGAGAGCTGTCACGCGGGATCAAGCAGGTAAGCTGAGGGATGAAGGCGAGAAAAGACGAGAAAAAGCAGACAAGAGAAATCTTTACCTGTTGCGTGAAGGAGGTAAGGTTGATTTTTTATTGTCATCACTGTTATCTTTGTAAACCAGAATTCTCCAGTCATCTTGCCCAATACGCCAGCGGCCAGCACCATACCACCTGTTGAACTGGAGAAGCGGACTAATTCATTCGCTGCCCGCCGCACGATGTTGCGGACAAACCCTTCCTTATACGTATCGAAGACCCGACTCAGTGTTCGCCAGATACCCCTATTCGTTACCGAGCGGACTCTCAAACGCCTCGCCCTCCATGCCCTTCGTACATTCAAAGATGAAGTCCAAAAGAAAGAACGCGACGATTTGACTCCCGAGGAGCTGGAAGAGGTCACCAAGGAATCCGATGAATCAGGCGACCCCAGCACGAAATCGAAGGTCGGGAAACGATCGCAGGGAAGCAAATTCAAAGGCGTAAAGCAAGCCAAAATCGTGCGCCAACATGAACGGGTAGATCCTGTCACAGGAAAGGGCCGCAGCAAAGGTTATGGATTCATCGAGATGCCGCGGCATGCGGATGCGCTACGCGTTCTTCGGTGGGCCAACAACAACCCTGCTGTCGCGCCACTTCTGAGCACCTGGTGGAAAGAAGAGCTCGGAGATCTCATCAAGCTCGAGAAGGGAAAGGGGGAACCTGATGAAGCTAGACTGAAGCGGATAAAAGATGAGCTAGAAGGCCAGGTGAAAGTACCCAAGGGGACGCTTGTTGTGGAATTCTCCATAGAAAACGTGCAGGTCGTCCAGCGAAGAGCGGACCAGAACAAGGAAAAACCGATAGTACTTGTATGTATGATTTCCGTCTATGATCACTATTTCTGACTCAGATTTAGACACGAGTCACAAAAAGCCACGGTGAAACATCTCAAGAACCACCTATGAAGAAACGACGCGTTGCGGCTGATGAAACGCCAGCGAAGCCTGTCAAAGAAGAACATGCTAATGGTGGTCAGAGCATCGGCGCAGTTATTGGTAGAAAGAGGAAGGAGCGTAAAGCTGCCAAGAAGGGCGGAAAGTAGCCCTCAAGTGCTGTCTTGATGTGTTCTTTACCTTTTCTCGCATCATATCCCGCTCAAATTGACCACAGTATCAAAGATATCGACTGTTATATCTTATATTGGGTCACCTACTGGAGACTGATTGATCACAGTATAAGACTCGCTGTGTTTTGATCATTGGGAGATGGCTCCTGACAGACGTATATGTGGCAGCGAGTTTGCACGTTGCACAACTCAAATTTCTCACAGTTGAATGTATTTGGCAGGAGCAAAATTACAAGCATCCTTCTACTGTACAGCTCTCACGGCCGTAATATCAAGAACTCAAGTACTCATCATTGATATCAATTCACTAATGCCGTGACGCGTCTTTTTTTGTGATCCCGCTGTTATCAATCAGAGCACACGGGGTCAACGACTCAACCAGTTCACAAGCTACATATTTATAACCAAGCCCGCAGGAGAACAAGGTCTTTGAAGATCTTACCAAACGTCTAGTATTCACTGCGCACCGTGATTCACTGTACTTATGTCTGATCCTAAAGTATGGCTAATTACAGGTGAGTATCCTAGTGCGTATCAAATCCAGAGATAGCAGCGACTTACATCGATCATTTAGGTACATCATCAGGTTTTGGTCGCCGTTTAGTATCAATCGTTCTAGAACGCGGTGATCGTGTAGTCGCGACGGCCCGATCTCTGCAGAACATCCAAGATTTCCCCCAATCTCCGAACCTACACCTTCTAGAGCTCGATGTGACTTCCGGAACGACCGTCATCAAGGAACGGGTAGATGAGGCGGCTAAGGTGTGGGGCAGGATTGACGTGTTGGTGAACAATGCGGGTATTGGGCTGCTGGGACTCCTCGAGGAATGCGGGTAGGACAGACATGTTCTTTTCCCGTGCCTAATGCATGTTATCGGTTTCAGGGTGGACATGATGATGAGACAATTCCGTCCTAATGTCTTCGGTGTGCTGGACGTTACGAATGCAACCTTACCATATATGCGTGAAAGTAAGTTTCCGGAGATGTGCATGTAACACACGTTTTGAGCTCTGCAGGGAAGAGTGGTACAGTAGTTATCATCGGAAGTCGCAGCGCCTGGAGGCCCGAAATCACGGTGAGTCACTGAGTTATCTATAATTGATAGTAGTTGAACAACGTCTGTTTCAGGGACTTGGTGAGTTACGCCTTTCAAGCTCTTCCGTAGGTGATTGATGCTACGGCTGGCAGGCGTTTATGCCGCATCAAAGGCAGCTGTTCAGGGTAAGTCGTGTTGAACTCATACACGTTATATCGTTCATCAACTGAAAAACCCTGCAGTAATGGGCGAAACACTTGCCGTGGAACTCGCACCATTCAACATACGCGTCCTGATCGTCGAGCCTGGCGCCTTCCGCACAGAAAACATTTACAGCAATAAATTTGACACGTGGACGAATCCTATACCTGATTATGATGAAATGCGAGCCGAGACACGGGTGAGGTATGACTCCATCCCTGGCAAGCAACCAGGAGACCCCATGAAGGCGATGAAATTCGTCGTAGACGTCGTAAGAGGAGAAGGCGTTGCGGCTGGGAGGGAGTGGCCGTCGTATCTCGTCTTGGGAGAGGATGCAGAAAGAGATGTCAGAAACAAATGCATGATGATGTTGAAGCATCTTGATGAATGGCAGGACGTAATCCGGGACGTGAATGTATAAATCGATGTACATCACGCCACTATGTATAGGGTAAACGTTATGAATGTAGTGTGTAGATGAGTATGTTTACTGCACTTGATCCTTTTTTCGATCTCGAGGAAGCTAAAAGGTACATCATCATGAACCTGGTATCTACACTTCATTTCCTCCTTGTATATGAGGAACTTATGAACGACTGTCTTCCTTCCCTATGACAGTCTATGATCTGGCTAGGTACCAGGAACTGGATTTTACGGACATGTCAGACCATGGCTGGCAAATGTCGGGGAAAATGTCAACAAATTAGCCCCTTTCACGCACCAAACCCGGCTCGCGAGCACGCTCACTATTATTATACGTACGCGTGATGTGACTACTTCAATCGATGAAATAAGTGCGAGCCATCTACTCTTCGACCGCGATGCAAAGATTCGGTTGCATATATGCTGTAAAGTTCGTGAAAAAAATCATGAGTTTCTGACATACCATCGTGGTGTTTGATATGTTGCTCATTGATTGGTCAGGAGCTGGTGTGATTTCTGCATGACTGGCAACCCACATTAATGAGACATCAGGCCTAGGATTACAGCCGTGCATGACGTATGACAAATAAAACGCCTCCTAGATTCATATTGCCCCCAATTTCGCAGTCCATGGTTGTTCAAATTAATCTGACATTAGGTGATGTCATACCATTCGCTGCATCACGGGTCGGTAAGAACCCTCAGCTCTGCCTCAAGGGACAGACTCGGAGACCCATATGGGCCATCGGCCCAAAGCAGGTCTCCAGTGGGATCATCTGGTGATTGGCCAAGCGAGGGAAAGCTTATGAAATCCTCTGCCTTTTCGCAAATCTCCCAACCTCTATGTCGCCCACCGTACGATCCAAGTGATCGAATACAGACCCTAAAGCGTGAGCTAGGTCAGGATGACAAGGGCCAGACGCTATGCTCATCATAGCGTCAAATTTTCGTCTCAGTCCAGTAAGCTGATCTGGCGAGAAATAAACCTCAGGCTATAGTAGAAGTGATCATTAGAGAATGCCTGCCAAAATCTTTCTTGACGTACGATGCTTAGAGGTGGTCCTCCGTTCCCCTGTGGCTGCTCTAACATGGGTCCCACACCATCTTCTTCTAAGCCCACATCATCCCTTGGTATTATTTGAGGCACTTCAATAACTCCAACAGGTACTGTCATCGGCGTCGTGGTGAACAAAGGTTGTTTCGGAACTGGTTTTGGCGTGGTCTCCATCTTGAATTCTCCCGACTGCGACTTGCGAAATGACGCAGGGAAACTTGGATGCGCTTCGGCATGTGTCATACGAATGCGAAGAAGAAGTTCGTTGTCATCCATCGTTGTTATACGTAGCCAGCCTCCACAATGATAACGGGTGATGCGAGAACGTGACTTGGCGCGATCGGCATCTTGGTTTCGCGACTTTGATTGCTCTCCCTCAAGCTGGGCACAGAAGTATGTGACGACCGTTGACTTTCCACCGCGCTTTGTTTTCTTTTGACTGTATGAAAGATGCCTTGTAAGAACTGCTCCAATGCATGACGTAGACAACGCACTTCCAGTGATATTCTGATGCTTCTGCCAGAAAATCTCTAATCTTGTTTGTCCGATTATATAAATGTTCCCCAGCTGCAAACATGCCCGGCGGTAGATTCACCATGGTATCAAAATCGAACGGTCGACCTTTGTTCAATGTGACGAGTTTCAAGAAGTCATCCAAGCTCATCGCCGCGGTGGCAATCTGCCCACATCCAGATGAATCGACAGTGGCAGCGGACTTCCGTGCTACTTGTTTGTCCATACAGCCGATGCATACTTTGAGGTGACCAGTACCAGTACGTCGTGGTGGGTAGGAGTCGACGGGGCCCATGTAGGCACATCGAGTGCACTTCTGAAGTACGGCTGGAGAGGTGGATGAGGAAGGACCCGGAGCTATTTCTGCTGGGATCTCGAATGTAGTGGGAGCCATCGAAGGGGGTGTCGGTGTGGATGACAAGCCCAGCACAGGAGCGGCAGAATCTGCCAAGTCGCCTTATAAGTTCGAAACGAAATTGCTCAAATACATTCATTCATACCTTTTACTTCCATCCTATATTATATCAGAAGATCCTAGCGTAGTCCGTGATATTCTTGAATTACGATGGTAAGGTCTCTGTCAGGTTTCTGTGGGTGCACTTCGCGACATCCCATAGATCACGTGCACATCTCAATATGGTGACCACGAAATGTGGCAGGCCAATGGCAGGCCTAGGCAATACATTCATAGATAACCTTTGGATCTCATGAGATATTTAACGGAAACTTTCCGAGCTGGGATGAATTAACGAAGCCCAGGGATCGAGACCTGAAATTTGAAAGATCAAATATTTTCGCTGGTTAAAACTGCGCCACGTTCGCGAGCCTCTCCTTCGTGATATCACGAAATCAGAAATCGTTTACGCACTTCGGGTACCCATTGCACCCACGGGACCTATAAGCTCCAACGCTTCGGAGGACGCTGATGCGGTTTGGCTCAAAATCGTATCAGCGTTCGCCAAACATATTTGTGGCTGAGGATACCCAATACGAGTTCGTGTTGGAGTCCTTGTATCCTCAAAACATAGCTGAAGGGAGCATTCAGCCACCCTCAGCTGTGGATATACATAAAATCTAACCGATAATACACCTAATTAGTTTGTAATATCAAAGGTGAGCGCCTGCGTGCACTCTACCACCCACTGGTACACAGAACCTGAACTCGGGCAAGAAGTACTCGTACTTTGCCAACGGGGGTTCTTGATCGTACAGGGCACTTGGCTGGGATTATTCATGGTGCCCAAGCTCCGATATTTTGCAAAACGCCTGGAACAAAGCCGGGACCACAAACGGAACCCTGCACTCCCTCTCAACTTCACCGAGCATACGTTCAGCACGGAGACGTTGTGTCCTTTCCTGCTGCAACTCGATTTCAAGCAGTATCAGTCGCGCCCCCAGATCTACAGGAAGTCAGATGAGTCAGCTACGTGCATACCGAACTGCTGATATACGAGACCATGCGAGGAGGGTACTATCGCTTCGCTCTGCGGTTGCGGAGCACCAAGAAGAATAAGCTCTTCCGATATCCCTTTCTCACAATGTTTCAAGGTGGTCAGCTGACTGCGGACCTTCGACAGCTCGAGTGATAGCCTGTTGATGGTCCCTCTATCTCCTGGTGGGCGGGGGCCAGTAGGGGTGAGGCCATTGTTAATGCCGGGTGATCCTGGAAAGGGTTTGATGTGACATGGAGGGATGTGTAATGGCTGTTGGGGGTGAATGTGAGTGGCACCCAGGATATCGGGTATCTGGACTGAGGAATTTTGTCGCCTACTTGAGTGGTTTGGCATTCTCCAGTTGAAAAGCCGTTAAGAGTATGCTTCCCTTCTGCTGTACTGTTCTGAATGGGAAAGTGCTGCTCGGTTCGAATTCTCTTCAACAATGGATTCGAGGAGGGCTCATTATTGCCATCTGACCCAAAAGATGGCGATAGAAGACTTTGATCATCGATGGACTTGGAAACATTAGTTCATAGGAACGGCAGATAGATCGCAACACCCACGTCGCTTCGAGGTCTCTTCCCTTGAACTACTTCCGTGGTGAACGACTTCTGTAAATCAGAACGGTCTGTTGTAGAAGATAATGGGAAATTTTCTGCGGGCGGACTCATTCCTTCTGTCTGCGGTAGCTCTATTGTATGTTTTGGTGCCAATGGCGACTGATTTGTTCCGTGTGTTCCCGTAAAACCAATGGACGGTACCCTAAGATAGACCTTTAATGGACGTCGCTTGTATGAGGACGCCCTCACATTTCAACAGTCACCGATTCGCTTTACAGATGGGGTCGCGCCTGAGTTTTATTTGTGTACATGTGTTTCTGTAAGGTGCTTACATAGAGAGATTTATTTTTTTCTTGTTCAGCTTTGGATTCCCCTCGGCAATGGCCACCCATCGTTTGTAGAAAGTGTGCTGAGAGCGGATCAACCGTAGTTCGCAGTGCAAAACAATACCTAGGACATACCTTAACCAGAGGGACTGGCGCATGAGCGGGGTAAGGCCATAATAAGAAGAACGCTGCACCTTCCTGATGGATATTTTCGCCTTTTGGACGATGTGCTCTGAGAACATTAAGATCTGCTAGAAGGACCTGAAGGGCCCTGGTTTTAGTCGTCATCCCAGACATCAGTCGCCCGCCCTTTACCCCACCGTACTTAAGGGTAACTTGGATGTTCTCGTTGTTCTCGTTCATGTAGGAGATGATCGATAATATTATGGTTCAATTGAGTTCTGGTTAGATACAGTTCAATTTGGCTCGTCACGCGTCCTACTTGAACAAATATTGTGATTCTGAAAATAAATACGGTGACTGCCGCGACCCCTGACTCAGTATCAGCGCCTACTTACTTACTTGTAATTACTGGCTAGCTACTTGGAGACAAGACCTCTCGGCATTCTCCAAACGAGCTATATAATTAAATAGTTGCTGGTTTCTTTCACATTGTAGTTCGATTCCTCAGAGTCCTCAGTGATAGAATTGTAATTAGCACATCAGCGATTGGCTGCGGCTTTACCCGTCGGAGCTTAAAAGGCACAGGCCGACTCCCGGCAAAGCGAGCCGTCCACTCCGAATTCACGCGACACATCCTTTACGGAGATCTTTCTCGCGGCCTTCCTCTACAACATCGACATCCTGCACGCACAGAGGATCCGCCGCTCGAAATCATAGTCATGCATGTCCTTGCAAAGACAGCCCGCGCCAGCGCGCTGCGTTCCTGCATCCGCTCGTTCGCTTCGTCGGCGGCAAGATGCCAGGCTACTCCTCTTGAGAAACCTGTCCTGAACAAGGAGTTTAAGATTTATCGCTGGGTGAGTACGGATTACAATGTATCGAAATATGGTGAGCTGATAATGTGCGTGTAATAGAACCCAGACGAACCTGCCAAGAAACCCACTCTTCAGTCTTATATTATTGATCTTAACCAAACCGGGCCCATGGTACGTTCGCGCCCACATACTTCTCAATATAATGTTTGAATTCCCTTTGCATTCCTTTGCAACAGATTCTTGACGCACTCATCAAAATCAAGAATGAAGTCGACCCCACGCTCACCTTCCGTCGTTCGTGCAGAGAGGGTATCTGTGGTTCTTGTGCGATGAATATCGACGGTCAAAATACCCTCGCCTGTCTCTGTCGCATAGACAGAAACCCGAGCAAGAATTCCAAGATTTATCCTCTTCCTCACAGTACGTTCCTCATCGTGATATCCCCCTTTAAATCCCCATTATATGACTCAACACCTTCGCGTTTACAGTGTATATCGTAAAAGACCTGGTTCCCGACCTGACGCTCTTCTACAAGCAGTACAAGTCCATTAAGCCCTACCTCCAGAACGATAACTTGCCCGAGCAGGGCGAGTTCTTGCAAACGCAGGAGGACCGCAAGAAGCTCGATGGTCTGTATGAGTGCATTCTATGTGCATGCTGCTCGACAAGTTGTCCGTCATATTGGTGGAACCAGGATGAATACTTGGGGCCTGCAACGCTGATGCAGGCATACCGCTGGATCGCTGACTCTCGTGTACGTGATGTTCCTTCGTGAGATATGTCGTGGGACCTCATTCGCGTTTTTGGTGACAGGATTCATATGGCTCCCACAGAAAGGAGCAACTCCAGAACGAGATGAGCATGTACCGTTGCCACACGATTTTTAACTGTACGTTGCCTCGGTCATTTTGTGCGTCACGTATCACAAATATTCATTATTCACTTAAGGCGCACGTACCTGCCCCAAGGGTCTTAACCCTGCAGAAGCCATTGCGAAGATCAAGCTCGAGCTTGCAGCTGATTAAAGTTCAAACAGCCTTGCATGATTCTAAACCACGGTGGGACGGAACTTATATGCGAATAGCTAGCTGGTTTTTCACTCGTTCCAGTGTATCATCAGTGAACAAGTGAACATATTGAAATATCATAGTTGACTATATATAACAACCTCCATACATCTGGTGGGGGTTTACTGTTTACTTGACCTTGTGAGGGAAGATTGTCACTCTATTACGTAACGAGGCACGAGCGAAGTCTTATTAGAGTTTTGGGCGAGCGGACTCAGTCTTTTGTTTCCACTTCCTCCACCAGTAAGATCTTCAACGCATCCATCGTCGAGCTCTTTCTTTTTTCTACATCTCTTTCCTTTCTTCCGGTCCCAGAACTACGCAATCTCTCAACTTTCACCTCATGAAGGCCACCGCCAAGGCGGCAGAAGATGGTCCAGTCATTATTGTCAATACAAGCGAGTATTACTGTGATGCCTTGATCGTCCATGGCGCGGAAGAACGTGCCGTTTAATATTACACAAGCCTCGAGTTTCAATCACTCGCAGAGCAATTTGGTTCTTCTGATCATCTTCACGAACTTGTCAGCATCGTGCGCAAACTGTGGCATGATATCGTTGACCCCGTGGTCCAAGCTCTTGGGCAGTCTGATGTTCACCTTGGCTAGCGTATCTGGTAGTATCCCGCTGTTGATTCAAACTTCGTTGTCTATGTGCACGTGCATGGACCCTCGGGCGACATCAGAATCTGCAGAGGATCTTGCACTTATCGGTTTATAAACTTGCTGCAGAGCTAATTCCAAAGCTGGACGAGTAATATGAGTTCCTACAAGGATTACCTGTTGCGGGTGGACCCAGCCAAGTAGAAGCAATGATGGCCACAGTTGACAAGGACGTACCGTGACTCATAAAGATAAATGGAGGCCTTCAGGCACAAACGATGCCTTCTCTTGGTGACGATTTCATCATGCAATCGTAGTTTTGATTTCCTGTCGCAAGTCAGCATAAGGTATAGTACAAACGTCTTGGTATATTGTTCCATGTATCATACGTACTGCCAGTGTATGAACGAAAATGCGTCAGAGATATTGATACCCGTTCTTCGAAATCCGTGTAACTACAATATCTCTAGCGTCCTGACGTCCATCATGTTAACAACAGAAGCAGCATTCCTCACTTGTGCGATGATATCGTGATCCGACGCGATCCTCTTATACTCCCCGCCCCGCTGTTGCGCTAGGAGAAATGCGCCAAAAGGCTGCCCAAGGCGAACAATCAACCTCAGGTCTCGCGTATGAGATTCTGATGAAGACCCAGGCTCGGACCAATCGTCCACGTTCTCTATCACGCCTGCGGAATCTAATGACTCGAGATCATCAAAGTCTGGCAGCTCGAGATCATAACGATTCCATGGACGAATGAGCAAGAATGTCTGTCGAACAGGCCTTGTCGGTGAGAACTGAACTAGTCTGTCTTCCGTGGTGATCAGCAGGTCTTGAAGACCGTCTGCCTTGACATCATAAGTGATATATTTGTCCCCGTCTTGACCAGGTCTCCGTCTGACATCTCTGACGGGAAACGCGATGCATGGCAGTTGCAGTCTGCTGTTTGCGAAACGAGGAGGACTGAGGTTATTGAGGAGGGCACACAGTTTCGAAGCCGACTCCATGGCCACGGCATCTCGCAGCGTGCCAGAGACCATTTTTTGGACATCGTCTTCGGACAGAAATGGCAGGGTGCATGGCGGAGCCATGTACGACGTAATGTCAGCTGGGAGACAGCTATTGAAGTCGGATGGTTTTCCAACCCAGTCAAGGGCAGAAATGTCGCCCGAACGAGCTATGATCTCCTGCAAGAGTCGTCCAAGCGCGTTTCGTCTATTCTCGCCGTAGATTACAGGGAGGCGGAGGTCAAAGATGCCAAACAATGAGTACGCGATGTCTTCCTGCAACGTGGTAACACGTGTCGACGCCCATTGCAACTTCTCTCGTGCACCTACCATGCCCGGATGGAAGGCCACGAGGGCCTGTGCATTTATCCCCGTCGAATCTTGCAACTCCTGCATGATATTGACGGACTCTTTGTGGTTGGGAGAACGGTCGTCGAGATATAAGGACCAATCTGCTCGGTAGAAGAGGACGATTACAGAAGCCAATAATTCCTGAACAGTCCATCCCCGCGAGTTCCAAGCGCTGTGTGCGAGTGCGCCAGGCATTGACGAGGGCAGAACGTCCGATAGATATACGATGGTGAGTGCAGAGTGACGATACCAGATGAACATGGAGTTGACTGATCTTGAGACCTCGGCATTGTTGTTCTGATCGATGCAGCATGTATCGACCCATGCCCAGCGATGCCCCGCATCGCGAGCAACTTTGCAGAAGTTCTGCAACTTCACCACCCCCACAGATCCAATTGGATCCAACGTGTACACGCCCTTGTCCTGGACGTCGCGCAGCAGTGGCTCCTTGTTATCCCACCTATGTGATAACATAACCCAACTGAAGTACTTCGCGACCGCTTCTCTGATGGGCTCCGTTTGGAGGGGCCCACGCGTCATCGATGATGACAATTCCTTGTACTCTATGCTTCTCATGAAGACGTTGATCTGTGCTTCTCGATTGCATAAACGTCCAGTGGAGGTGTCGATTACACGAAGTGGGGCATTTTCCAGTTGAGCGTCAATGACTTGTCGAATAGCCCGATCAGCTTCGGATGGACTGATATATTGCTGAGGCAGCTCTGGAAAAAAGAGTAAGCCATCTTCAATTTGGCGTGTGAGTTGTGTGAGCTTACGTGGTATCTGTGGGCCGGGTGCATCATCCAACTTGGAGAGCATGAATCAGTACGATGGCTAGAACAATGACGGATATCACCCGCACCTTTTGCGCATCACCAGACTTTTTGCTTGAGAGACGCAGCCCGATCTTCGCGGAAAGTAGTACGCTTTCGATAGACCAGAGCAGCACCTTTTCGTCATTTGCACTGACGAGCAGCTCCATATTGGGACAAATTGCAACAAATGGAACCCAGGCGGTGTGTTCGAGTGACTGTCCTATCTGCCGGTATGTCTCTGTGCTCCATAGCCGCACCGTCTTGTCGTCCGAGGCAGTAGCAATGAATGAGCCATCAGAAGATACGGCGAGCGAGACGATCGATTCATTGTGACCGATGCAAGTTTGACCGATCTGGCTTCCGTTTGACGAGTTCCAGAACTTGACCGTTCTGTCGCATGATGCAGAGACGAGTTGTTGGCCGTCAGGCAACCACGCAACGCTTCGAATTGTCCATCTGTGAGCGTTGATCTTGAGCAGAACTTCGGCGTTTTTGGTGTGCCAAACCCGGATGATGCTGTCCCCTGATCCAGTGCCAGTAGCTAATTTTAGACTATCTGGGCTGAAGGCGACACTGCACACATGACCGCTATGAGGAAGTGTTACGATGACACCGGAAGTATCCACATCCCATAAAACAGCTGTTTTATCATCTGACCCACTGGCGAATTTCTTGCCGTCGGGGGAGAAGCACACCGAGTTCACGGTGTCTGTATGCTTCACCAGTGGGTCGGGCATGTACTTCCTCTCGACGTCCCATATCATGACATTCTTATCCCATCCACCGCTGACGATTCTCCTGTCGTCTGGAGACACGGCCACTGATAGCACCCCTTCCTTGTGCCCCTTGAACGGTTCTTCTACCAACACTCCTGTCTGCATGTCCCAAATTTGTAGGGCGCAGTCCGTTGAACCTGTGACGGCCCTTCGACCGTCTTTGAAGAACGCAACTGCCTGCACAGTGTTTGTGTGTCCCGGCATCGTTCGCGATGGTGTCAGTTTCCCTTTCATCGTCTGCCCCGGCGGCGCCGGCGGCACCCATATCAGTGACAGGTAGGCATTTCTTGCTATGTCAAATAACCTTAGCATGTCGGATTGACCTAGGCAGATAAATTGAGGGTCAGTAGCACTCGAAGTTGGAGGTACGTATTTTGGGGATATTGTTGTGTCGTGGTTCTTGGGTGACGACTATTATCGGTTTTTTGCCCTTATCACAGCCCGCGCAGGCGCTCGTCCCTGATTAATAATTCTTGATGGTTCCCCACGCCGCAACTCATTTCGCTTCTTATATCATCACTGGCCCTCTTCATGAACGCCCGTCATATAACCGACCGAAAGAACCTTCGTCTAGTACCATCATGCACCAGTCATCCCTGCAACTAGATAATTCATCTGAACTCGTCGTTCATTATTCTTTGAAATGCGCTCCTAGAACAATCATATCGATGGGTGTTACATTAGACGTTCTTGTGTCGAGCGGCAAATGATACACATAATTAGTGTACGCTGATTTTCCTGCATGATAACGGTCCGTACCTTCTGGGCAAGCTTTCGTACGGCCCGGAGGCCAATTTTAGCATAGCCCATCGGGGCACTTCTGCACCAAATAAGAGTGCTGTGGGACGCTGATGACAAGCTGACGAGCACCTTGGTACAGCAAATGCAAGCAGGATCTGCGAAACGGTTGGGGACAATGTCAACTGCAAACATTCAAATGTTGCACATTCATAAACTGATCGTAGATTGCACGCGACACCGATCGCTCTTGCTCAACACGATCGGACCTGATAGCAAACATATGTGACGATCGTCCGATGTATTGAACTTTGGAATGACTCCAGTGAAGTGCATCGGATCTATAAACTGTACGATTACATGATAGCACACCTTTGATCTTCTTTATCCTCTGCGATCGTCTCCTAACGGACCCTAGTAATTCAGGCCAGCAAGGTATGATCCAAGATTAGTGACTATCATGCCTGCGTCTTGAGCTGTCTGAGGATAAATGTATGTAACGACGAGGATAGCTTGTTTCGTTTGCGCTAGTACAGCACCTCTCGATGGTTGTGAGCTCGCATCATACAAAGACATCGTGGAGACCCACTTGTT
>JABBWD010000244.1:0-26294 GCA_016628565.1 Suillus placidus | reverse complement strand
CCGGGGGTCGTCATGGCCGATGCTGTGCCAGTTGGGCCACACCCTGGGAGTCATGGAACGCACCCTCATCAACTCCTTCGAACAGGAAGCCACAATGCCAGGCATGTAATCCCCTTTCTCATACGCCCGGATAATCTGACCCTACCCGGATAATGTGAAATCAGTGGTATAAGGAATATCTGAGTGAAACTTACAAGCAGAGTAGTGACCTGTGCAGTCAGAGCGAAATGAGCTTGGCCAGTGCCGGCCGGAATGTGCCGAGCCCCGGCAATGATGCCCACAAGCTGAGCAGTGGATTCCTTGAGGCCGGCCAAAGAGTTGTTGACTGGAGTAGACATTTGAGTTGAGTTGAGAGCTTTGAGAACGTTGAAATCAGGGTGAAATCTGTTATCACTGATAAAGTTTCGAAGAAACAAGACAGTTGGACGATGTTGAAAATCGTTTATTGTTGTCTTTGTTTGGTCATGGTTGAAATTTCGGCAAGCGCCGGCCATGTGTTGAACTTCTCAGTTATCAGTTATCAATCAGTTGATCAGTTGATCAGACATCATGAGCTCTCAACCTGCACCAGATTTCATGAACCTCCGGTCACTGAATGCAACTCAATGGAAGGGGATGATTCCTCTGAGTCCCGATGTCTTAGGTATGTTTGTTTTCTAATTCATTCGATTGACGGACATCTTTCAGATCAATTAGATGCTATATACCTGGGCCAGATGATGAGTTAGACTCTGATTCTGGGTCATCAAGCGGTCGGGATGTGTTGAACGCAATTCCCGGTATGTTTCTCCATTCAAATGTACATATTCTACATGTGCATATTCATTGCATACTTCCAGATCAATCACATCCGGCCCTGACTGATGATCTGCCTTTATTCAACGACCCGGACTTGTATCTTGGGCCCGAGGATGATGTGATTGAGTTTGATGATGCTCCGGCTGTACCTGATTCACCAATGACTGGTGGGTCTATTCCTCCCATCTCATGTGCATTTTCCATGGAATTTTTCAAGTGAGTGACTCGACTCCCGAACCTCATTCGGCCAGTCCAGCTGTACCAGAGGCACCCATGACTTGTAAGTTTATTCATCTCATGTCATGTTTTCTATTCATGTCATCTCCCAAGCGAATTCGACAGCTATCGAACGTCAATCGCCCAAGCCGGAAATGGCCTATGAAGACCTGCATGCTATGGTTCGGGAGTTCATGCCAATCGGATCTTTTGATCACACCGAACGTGAGTATCCGATAGTTGTTGATGTATATTTCTGCTAATTTCCTGCAAGTTGGATCGATTCTAGATCGCCTGGGTGATTACGAACAGCGTCATGGAAATCTTCCTGACCCTACTGTAGCACAACTCCTCGAGGCTGACAGACCATTCCGTATCACTTGGGCTGAAACATGCGACAAACTCCGGAAAGCAGATGCGGACCTCCGGAGGATGCAAAGGGTAAGGCAGTCGACTGTCGAAATGCTGGAGGTATTAGAAACCCTCATTGACTACTTTGAGGATGAGGATCCAGGTAGCATGTAATTATCAATCAATGTCTGATAGTAGACACATTACTGTATACCTTTACCTACACAATACTTGGTACATGGTGCCCGGTGGCCTGTGCTCCATGCCCAGGACGGGACTCGGGACTCGGGATTCGGGATTCGGGACTGGGACTGTGCTTCAGAACCCCGAACCCCGAACTTCGGAGCTCGGGACTCGGGACTCGGGACTCGGGCGTCCGGGACTCAATATTCAGCACAGTATCAAACTCTGAGTTACCAACCCCGAACCCCGAAATTCGGAGCTCGGGACTATAGTGCTCGGGACCCGGGACTCGGGACTTCAAATTCGGAACTCGGAACTCGGGACTTGACATTCGGAACTCGGGACTCGGGACTCGGGACTCGGGACTCGGGACTCGGGACTCGGGACTCGGGACTCGGGACTCGGGACTTGACATTCGGAACTTGGAACTCGATACCTGATTTGGATACTCAATACTCGGGACTCAGAACTTGGAACTTGCAATTCAATAATCAATATTCAACACTCGATTTTCGGTACTCAGCAGGTATTCAATAGTGTGAATTTAATCAGTTATTGCAGTCTTCAGTTTCACAGCCCCGAGCATTGTTACAACCAATGGTCAACCTAACCATTTTTTAGCTCCTGACATTACAAGCTGCAAACCTGAATGAGAGCCACACCAACACACACCAGTGTTATATCAGCTCTATGACTCTGCCGAACTAGTGACAATATGTATCTTACGTGCGTCCCCGTGCTCTGGTTACTCTAAGTGTGCTGTCTGCTGGCATTTGCGACTTACTCCGGGTGGTCCTCGCAGATGGTTCAACCACGGCCCTCTTGCCCCGCCTCCTTTTTCCTTCCGGCGCCGTCATGCGGTCTTCCACTTCAACATCATCTTTAACCTCGCCGGTCGCTTCTTCAGTTAACCCATCAAGGAGGTCGCCCATTCGTGATGTTAGTAATGCACCTGTTTTGGCCGGCTTGGCCTGGCGAGGCTTTGGAATTGCACGTGGGACTGCCGTCCCTTTGGGTGCAGATACTCCAGTTCTGGGTTTCTTTAGCGGAGGTCTCCTGTCAGCCGAGTCATCATCCACATCAACCTCCGTATGATGAGTGGAACTCTCGGTATCACCCTCGCCGTCTGTCGACGAATCACGTGGCCTTCGGATAGTAACCCGCTGTCGCTTTCTCCCTATACGAGCCTGAGGAGAGGGCGACTTGCCGGATATGACAGATGGTACCATGTCCCCATCTGTGTTCTTCCATGCTTTGAACAGAAATGTGGGACCTTCCCCTCTTTCTTGCCGAGCATGCCAGAACTGGAGCAAGGCAGTTGTGTCCCAATTTTGCAGCTTTGAAGGCTCCTTCAAGTCAACATCCGCCGGAAGATACGTCTGGGCCACGAAGTCATCCTGACTGTGTACGATGGCACTCCATGGCACAACTGCCTTGTCCTTCCCGGAACATATCCCTGTGTCCATGCATTCAACAATTTCTTGCATGATGCGACGAGAAACTCACGATAGTGAGATGTAAGAAAAGCCCTCACCATGGCTTTCTTCTCCTCAAGTTTCGTGTCCGTGATGTCCGGAAGTAACGGCATACCTTCCCCGTCCATTTCAAGTTCGAACGCTGGTTTTCGCATTCGTTTCCGACCTCCTTTGACCTGACGACCTCCATCCCGTGCCCCGGCGCCTATCATCGTGATGCTCAACATGTTAAATCCGGTATACATGGTTCAAACACTCACCAAACTGTTCCTGTGCGTACTCCTGCCACACTGGCTCAATGTCCTCCCAGTCCTTCGTCTTCATGAAGCTGTCCCCGTCTCCTAAGGCCTCATTGTCATCGTGCCTGCATGAATATTTTGAGATGAAAGATCCGTGCCAATGTGTAAAATGTACTTACATCCCGAACAGCACCTCTCCCTTTTCATTCTTCCAAGCCGACATCACAAAAACTCTCATCCCGCATTGCCTCCACATCTCGTTCGAAAAGTGCTCCATATATGCCGGACCCTTCTTACGAGCGACTTGTGCTTGTATCTCCGGAGGGGGACAGTTGTTCGACCACTCTTCCGCTGTCTCTTTCGCCTTCTCCAACTCGTCATCGTCCAATTCAGCCATGACTCTCTTCACCGCCGCCTGATAATGTTTGAACATACCAGGATCTCCTGGCTTTACCCCGGACTCGTCCTCAATCCTCTTCAGCACCTCTTCGCGTTTCTGCTGGTAGACCACCATCCTGGGCGTCCATTTCCTCCCATACTTGATCATGTCCTTCCTTTCCTTCTTTTTCTTGTTGTTGAACAGCCATGTCTTATACATCTAAGAGTTGATGGAAGAATATGATGTTAGAAATTTAGTTTTTCAACAAGACAAAGATGCCTCACCTGCTTCCTCTTTTTCCATTGTTTTTGGTCCACCTTAGGAGCAAACAACCTGGCCGCCCTTGCTATCGCAGTGAAAATCCCTCGCTTCTCACTCCTTTTGGCTGCAGTCCACTCAGGAAGGTAGTTCTTCAGCTCCAAAATCTCCTTGTCCATGAGCTTCTGCGACTGTGGTTGACGCGCCCTATGTCTTCCGGAAGTCGTGTTGGTGGAATGACCTGTTCTTGCCATAGTGAATCAGATTGCAGAATGGGCTGAGGATTTGCCAGGCGGAAGTATGAATGAATTGCGCTAAGTTGAACTTTGAGCAAAGCCTAATGATAGGTTAATTGACCTATATTGGACGCGAAACCATTAATGGAAATGAATTTGTAATGAGCCAACAAGACTGCAAAATGTCATATTGCAATAACAATTCATTACACCTGAGCTGATGCCTTGCTTGCAACATTAGTAAATAAGATGAAGATAGGTAGATGCACCCCGGTGCAAAAATCTCACAGGGTGGAAGCAAGGGGTAGCAGAGGCAGGAAGACTTGGGTCAAGGTCCCACTTGCAAGCACGAGGCGACATGCCTACAGGTCCATGCCTAACTCTCCCCCAGAATCACCAACAATTCAGCCTGTTGAGGCACCACCTCCTTGGGAAGACTTTCCTGACAATACTTATGAGCAAGACCAAGGCTCATTTGAGCCTTTGCAACTCCCAAAAACCATGGCAAGTTCATCTACAATGTTGGAGCATTATTCAAACTATGGCTGAATATTAAAAAAATCAGAGTCAAAATGACTACCTCAGGCAGTGGCTGCCGAGGCAGGAATCATATCTACATCACCTCCTGGATCGAGAAGCTCCACCAGAAGACAGGAGATGCTTCATCTGCGACCAGGATGGGGTCTACAAATGTCAAGATTGTCTTGGCGAGCCACTGTATTGCACGGGCTGTTGCAGGAGTCACCATTGTAGCAATCCTTTTCACTGGATCAGTCAATGGAATGGACAATTCTTTGAGCGGAGTTGTCTCGCTCATGTGGGACTCATCTTACACCTCGGACATGATGGCAAACAATGTCCGGCGCTCACAGATAGGTGCAATTTGTTTGAAGAAGATGAACCTGAGGATCAGCTCGAGCCCGAAGATCTGCCATTTGTGTCCGGACCCGAGTTCCAGCCGAAGGAGAACACCATGGTCATCGTCGACAAGTCCGGAGTCCATCGCCTGGAGGTTCGATGCTGTGATTGTCCGAATGCCATGAGTCCGGACATTCAATTGTTTCGACATGGATTTTTCCCTGCATCTTTCAACAGACCGAAGACTGTGTTCACCTTTGGAGTGCTCAATGATTTTCTATTGGACAACCTTGAATGTGGCACCTCGGCGATGAACTATTACAGCAAGCTCCGGCGAATGACCTCGAGCATGTTTCCACACCTTGTTCCGGTAATGCCTTACCTCCTTCATCTACTAGACATGATATTGACAAAGCATGTGGCGAAGGACCGATACAGAGAGCTCATGAGGGTCGCTCGACAGTGGAGGCAGTTGAAGATAATGAAATGGCATGGCTTTGGCCATCGTTCCGACACCCCAAGCACAGGAGAACTTGCATTATTTTGCCCGGCATGTCCTCAGCCTGGTATTAATGTGCTGTTGTCAGGGGATGAATCACTTGATGAGTGAGTCCTGTTCAATACTGAAGGTGGCCTCCACAATAATAAGAACTCCAAGCTGGAAATTCACCCGGTCATTTGTGATGGACGGAAATTTCAAAGCAGAGCATCTGCATCCCATTAAGCCATTCGATGAAGTTTGGCTTTCTGATGGCCTTGGATTCATGGTAGGAAAGGACAGGTATAAAATGCATCTGGAAGAGGCTGCTGACACCGTGGAAAAATCAAGCTGCAACAACCACCGGGCAGTAAATCAAGCCAATGCTTCTCGGCACAAGCTGGAGTCCACCGGCATTGGAGGAGTGGCCTGTGCCCGACACGGTTGTTTTGTCCCTCACTCCATGGTTGATTTTCAGAAAGGCGAAAGGCAAGCCACGTGCGCCATTCCTCATTCACGAGTTAACCGTGCATCACTTGCAGACAAATGAACATGGACTATGCCCTTTGTGAGGCTTCCCAGCACAACATGGAAGGCATCACCAGGGCCGTCACCTTCTATGATATCAACTGTCAATACAACAAACACCTTCGGGTTCGGGTGGATCAAAGCCGATTTCTTGAAATGGCACCGGAACTAACCATCATTCCCGGCATCGGGTTGTGGCATGTTCATGGCCATCAGGACAGCTGCTATGTCCGATATGCGTCCAACTTTATCGAAGGCATTGGTCGGATCGATGGAGAGATCATGGAGACCCTATGGGCACGTCTCAATCTGATTTCCCCTGCAGCTCGGGGAATGTCATCTCCGCACCGCAAGGAATGCCTTGATTATCAGATGAACGACTCGAATTTCTGCAAGATGATCCGCATGAAAAGGACTCTATGCCGAAAATACAAGCTGGCGAGGAATGGCATCGCCGAAAGTGGAAAGGCATTCGACAGACTCGATGAGGCAGCACCCGCACATTCAAAGATGGAATGGTTAGCGAGGGAGAGGATAGCTCAGTCAAGCAGATTGAATGATCCTGCGGCGATGGATGAATATGAGATTAATATAAAAAAGGGTAAGTTGACGTCCATTGTCTCCGTGGAGGTCCGAATTGATATGGCACTCAGCACCGAGCAAAAAGGAAATCGAGCTTAGATTATTAGAGGAGAGTAATGCCCGCAATGCGGCACCCTCTCGCAGATCTGTGGCAACGTGGATATCGACGGGGTTGGCAATTGAAGAGGCTCAGATTGCATTGCTCATCGAGGTCCGAAGGGCTGGAAGAAGATGCACAGAGACACAGAGATTAGACATTGCCCGTCAACGCGATCGGCTCCAAGGCCAGATAGATGGATTCACTCGGTCTGCTCTCACGCATCTCGGGGAGGGATTCGATGCAGATGATGAACCTGACGACTTGAACATAGACATTCTCGATGATCTCGATGATGACCCGGCGGAATTCACCGAGACATCTGATACATGGACGAATTCTCCGGAGCTCACTGTAATCCCATTGCCATCAAACCTTGGGGTTGACCGATGCAGACGATGCATGGCAGAGGATCTTATTCCCCTGGAGATGTCGCTTCGTGAAGGGCAGGCCAATGATGCCCTTCACAATCTCCGTATTCACCTGTGCAACAAGGCCATCCTGTTCCGAACAACTGTTAGGCAGGCCAAATCCCAAGCCCTGAAAACTCGGGCTTGGTCCCAGGTGACGTCGGTGCAGCAGGCAGTCTCCCTCCATGCCAGTATATATACAAAGACCAGGAAACAAATGATGAAACTTGAGCCGGGGCAAGAACAGCTTCAGAAATACAAACCCCTGCTTCGCGAGCAACTCAAAATCAGCACCGCGGTGGGCGACCCAAATGCCCGAGGTCAACGAAATGAATCTCTGGCTTGGTTTTGGTCCGTTGAAGTCGACCTCGGGGGTCCGGATCAATCATGGAATGAGGAATGTGAGTTTGTTCTTGCTTGTCATATCCTGCGGTTACCTGACAGGACCCATGCCAAGTTTACCGAGTTCATTGGCTGCGGGCAAAGGCACTACGGGATCGATGGAGGGAAGAACTTATATTGGTCAAATTGGAGATGGATTGGACACACAACTTTTTTTTGTGGAAAGCAACCCAATGGGGCGATCGAATGCAGGAATCATTGGATAAACGCCTTCCGGGTCACGCATGCTACTCCGGAAGGCAATCCCAAATGTATTCATTGCTCGCACAGGATGCGCAGGCAGCATTTCAAGACATACAGAATGTGTTGATAGAGGCTGGAGATGAATGAATGTTGTTTGCTCATGAATTCCCTGTTTCCACACACATACTTGAGTCCCGGGAATTGTCCGGGTCAGCCCATGTCGGAGTTTGAATTTCTTATCCATCCATCAGTGATGCTGATCTTCACATCTTCACCATCTTTCACTTGCATTGCCAGCGTCATACTCCTGTATTAGTCATGTCTGCAACTCCTGCATCCACTTCTGGCACTCCAAATCCTGAAAATCATTACCAACCCCTGAAGCTGAGCCTTGCAACTATTTCCTGCACATTGGCAATGGCTGCATCGCGCGTCCGGGCATGCATCTCTCAATATCAGACAGAAGCTGCCAACAGTGTTCTATCTTCTGACCAGGTCGAATATTTTAAGGCCGGGCTGAAATGGGAGATGAATGTATGTTATCCCTGCCCTGATGACTGTGTTGGTCGATGCTAAGCATGTGAGCAGACTTTTGTCACACCAGTCCTGCAGTACTCCGCTGCACACAATATCGTGTCAGTTGTTCCGGTCCCTGTCGCTCATATCCTTAAGTTGTATCCCATGCTGACCTGGAACACGGTTCCGGACGACGTCTTCTCATCCCACCTCCGTGCATTTGCTGATGAGGCATGTCCGGGACATGCATCTCGGATTGTTTCCCAATATGTATGTCCATGGTGGATGGGAAACATGAGAATCCCGGATGAACCATGGCATTGGGATGTTGTAATGGCTTCCTGCATCTCTCACCACCAGTGTTGGGCGGTAAGATGTTGACTCAATTACCTTGATTGATTACTTATCTGTTGTAGCATGGTGTTGAGGATGATACTTTGGTTCTTCCGGAGAAGTTGAAAAACCCTTTGAATGCACCACCGACGGGACTGAGGTGGATGAAATCACGTATGGAATCATTGCTGGAGGAGCAAGATGAGGGCATCCAAGACAAGATGGCTGAGGTGAAGATGTACACTGACATGCTAGAGAAATTGAAGAGAGCCAATGGAGTGTAGTCCCATTCAGTCTTCATTGTATGCAGGTTGTAAAATATTATAGGCATTCAAGAATTTCGCGTCCCAACTCCCAAATACAAAGTATCGAGCTCTGAGTCCCAAGTACCGAGTCCCGAGCTCCGAAATTCGGGGTTCGGAGCTCGTAACTCGGAGCTCGATACTTTGTCCTGAATATCGAGTCCCGGACACCCGAGTCCCGAAGTCCGGAGTTCGGGGTTCGTAACTCGGACCTTGATACTTTGTCCTGAATATCGAGTCCCGGACACCCGAGTCCCGAAGTTCGGAGTTCGGGGTTCGTAACTCGGACCTTGATACTTTGTCCTGAATATCGAGTCCCGGACACCCAAGTCCCAACTTTCGGGTTTCGGGGATTGGAGACCCAGAGCTTGGTATTCAGAACAAACTACCGAATCCCGAATCCCGAAATTCGGAACTCGGGACTCCGGTGTCCGGGACTCGATATTCAGGTCAAAGTATCGAGCTCCGAGTTACGAACTTCGGAACTCGGGACTCGGGTGTCCGGGACTCGATATTCAGGACAAAGTATCAAGGTCCGAGTTACGAACCCCGAACTCCGGACTTCGGGACTCGGGACTCGGGTGTCCGGGACTCGATATTCAGGACAAAGTATCAAGCTCCAAGTTACGAACCCCGAACACCGAACCCCGAACTTTGGAGCTCGGGACTCAGGCGTCCGGGACTCAATATCCAGGTCAAAGTATTGAACTCCGAGTTACGAGCTCCGAACCCCGAACTTCGGAGCTCGGGACTCGGTACTTGGGACTCGGAGCTCGATACTTTGTATTTGGGAGTCGGGACGCGAAATTCTTGAATGCCTATAATATTTTACAACCTGCATACAATGAAGACTGAATGGGACTACACTCCATTGGCTCTCTTCAATTTCTCTAGCATGTCAGCGTACATCTATTCAGGACAAAGTATCGAGCTCCGAGTTACGAACCCCGAACCCCGAACTTCGGAGCTCGGGACTCGGGCGTCCGGGACTCAATATTCAGGACAGTATCGAGCTCCGAGTTACGAACCCCAACCCCAAACGTCGGAGCTCAGGACTCGGTATTCAGAACGAAGTATTGAGTTCCGAGTCACGAGCCCCGAACCCCCGCTGTCTACAATTACGGGTGTCGGGGTTCTGTAAAATGTGTACGGAGATACAAAATGTTGATTCAAACATGTTTATACATCGTCTCACATTGAGTGCCGAGTACTGGGTTTCGGGACTCGATACCCCGGCACTCGGGACTCCCATATGTCAAGTCCTGAGTTCCAATTATTAAATACCGAGGCTTGCCTCCCAAAAATCGAGTATTGAGGTCTGGATAACCAGCTCACAGAACGTTGAGCTCCTGACATGTTTATGCTCCAATTGGTACATGGCATTCATTTGTTGGAATGTATATGGCTAACAACGCTTTCTCTTTCTTTGATCTTTCACACACTGTATGGACTATGCACACTAGCCCATCCACATGATGGAACCCCGGCATAAATGTGGACAGAATCCCTCATATACCATGCCCAAGCAATCCGATCCCCTTCCACATCATTAACTGCATGTCTCACAATCCTTCCGGAAAACGCAATCATACAGCCGGAATTATACTTGAACTCCAGCTGAAGGCTCGACATTGTCATCCGACCATTAGAATAGTTCCCCACGGTGGTGAGAACGTCGAAGCATTCAGCAACAGACAAATGGTCTCGATGATTGGGGGTTTCCCGATTGGAAATGATGGACAGGGTGTTAAACACGGATGCCCAGAACTCCAGGGTCTCTGGCATCTGTGGCAGTTCCTTGCTTACTGCTTTATGTCCGAGCTTTGAAAAGGCTTGCAACCCTGCAAAGTACTGCTCAGGATGCATGACCCTCAGTGCCGCGGACGCGATGGCTGCTGGCCTTGCAATCCCTTTCAGGATATTCTCGGAGGAAGGTCCCTTCAATGATGCAGATACCTCCGGATCGGACACATTCTTTCGGATTGGTGAGTTTGACTGCCGAAATCACGATCTCATCAGATCTTACCTCGTGTCCCTGTTGAAACCAAGCCGGAGATATATTGATGCATCCAGGAGCTGAGCCAACATTTTCCGAGTCCTGTTTGAACCACTTTTGATGAGTTCGCCAATTGCCATCAGCCTTTACGCTTTTTTCGAGGCTTGGAGCGAGCAAATCGGTGGCCTCCCTCATTTCCTTCTGTAGGTTCCATTTGATATTCAATATCCATTGAGCAACAATGTATATTACACACCTGGGTTGTGTCGCTCAGGGCGTCCGGGAGGTACCATGCGATGATGGCGCCGGATGCATCGAGAATTGTGGCAGGTTTGTCGACCAACTTTTTGCCTTCATGGCCAGGAGGACACCTCTCAAGCAACTTTGCCTCTCTCTGTTCATTATGCCCCATGTCTTTTGCGGTGATCAATTTGCTATATCTTGCAATATCCATCTGCATCTGAACTGTCATGAAGGAATTTGAATGATAAAACAAATTTTCCCAATCTGCAGGAAGACCCACTTGGATTTTTATATGCCTTTATGAGTACATCAGCCAAGCGATCGCATGCCATCACAAGATCAGTGTCTAGGTTGGGAGAAGGTATGACTGGGTCTCCTCCAGTCTTCTCTGCCTTGAATTTCTGTTCGGTATATTCACCTGCTTCATAAGTGACAGTCAGGGCCCAAGTGCGCCAGATGTTGATGCCATCAGAAGTGGAAGGGGAAGAAACGTTCATGCTGGAATTTGATCTTGGGAAATCAGACGCTGAATGCTGGATGTCCAGACTTTGGTGTTAAAGGGGGTGGAGATAGTGAGGATCAGATAAGGGAGCCTTGTATAATGTTGGCTGTCAAAGATGTATTATCATCCATTGCTCAATGAAGTACTACATGATTGGATGTGTGCTGTATATCAGATATACATTTGTCGAGTCCTGGGTCCCGGAACTCGGAACTCGGTAAGCTTCACTCAAGTTCCGGTGGTCGGAAATTGGCGTCTCATAGGGCAACACAAGCCTCGCACCCGGGATTCCACATTCTGCAAGACAACCTAGCCAACATTTTGGCATCACTCCTGATGAGTTTCTCAGCCATAAAGTCCCGGGTCCCGGGTCCCGGAACTTGGAACTCGGTATGCTTCACTCAAATTTCGGTGGTCAGAAGTGGGTCTCTCGTAGGGCAACACAAGCCTCGCACCCCGGATTCCACATTTTGCAAGACAACTTAAGGGCTGTTAAAGACCATGTCAAGAGAGCACCTGCCACTCTCTTCAGCAAAATCCCAACTTTGGTTGGCCATTTAACATGGACAGTATTGACTGAATTATGTGTCAAGTCCCGGGTCCCGGGTCCCGGGTCCCGGAACTCGGAACTCGGAACTCGGAACTCAGCACTCGGCACTCGGAGCTTGGTATGCTTCACTCAAATTTTGGTGGTCGGAAGTGGGTGTCTCATAAGGCAACACAAGCCTCGCACCCCGGATTCCACATTCTACAACACAACCCAAGCACCATCAAAGGCCATGTCAAGAGATCACCTGCTGCTCCGGAAACTCAGTAACTTGTATTCATTACCTCCTCTGATTTGGTTGATGTACAACTACCTCGGCTCACGTGGGATATATTACATAGACGGGTGGGCTGACGTAGGGGGATTTCAGGGGTGTATGCAATTTCATCAGCAAAGTCATAGAGTTGATATAGTGTCGGCTCAATTATGATACACATGGGCCCACCCGTCTATATGTTATACCACCCCCGGCCCACCCGTCTAATTCAATCTCCTGTACAACACCCTCGGCCCACCCGTCTAATGAAATAGGGATTTCAGGGGTGTATGCAATTTCATCAGCAAAGTCATAGAGTTGATATAGTGTCGGCCCACCCATCTAATTCAATCTCCTGTACAACACCCTCGGCCCACCCGTCTAATGAAATATTATATAAAACACTCTCGGCCCACCCGTCTAATACAATATTTTATAATACCCTCGGCCCACCCGTGAATGTGACAACAAGTACCTACCCATCTATCTGATACACATCTACCTTGATACACCCATCTGCATAATATCCAACTACCTCGGCCCACCCGTCTACTGAATATTCATTTACATCGGCCCACTCATCTACTCTACATATTCCCTGCATGGGCCCACCCGCCTCCATCGGGAATAATTTGACTCCCGGCCCATCCGTCATAGTCGAGGATATTTCTACCATGGGCCCATGGTCCGCTGGCCCGTATCATACGGGATATTATGCACGTCCGTTCCCTCGTATTATACGGAGATAGGTCACTGTAATATGTGTACTGCCTTGGCCCACAGGAACTTTGTGAGGCCCCGTCCCAACAACATGGCCCTTGCAAGGGATACGAGTGTCTTGTTAAGGCATTTGGCAACTCTGTTTTGTTGTGGCAAATCATGGATGGTGAGCTCTCTGTCTATACCGGCACTTTGGAGATGCTTATCAAACTCTGCAGACAAGTACTCCCCTCCACGGTCTGAACAAAGTTTTAGGATGTGGATTTTGTGGTGCTGTCTAGACAGGTGCGCCTCATACTGCTTGAAGGCTGCTAACGCTTCGCTCTTTGCTTTCAGGAAGTGTATCTTGGTCTCACGGGTGTAATCATCCGTGAAACTCATGTAGTAGTTGCAGCCGCCTAGACTTGGAGTTTGGGAGGGTCCCTAGAGGTCCGTATGAATCTGCTCGCTGTACCGTTTAGCTCGGGACTCCATCTCCTTCAGAAACGGCTGACATGTTGCCTTTGCCTTGACACAGGTATCACAGAACTCGGGCTGAGAGGTGGAGTTGAGCTCAACACCCTCAATGAGGCCCTTTTACATCACATCCATGATGGATGTCTGCGAGACATGCCCCAGGATTTTGTGGAGCTCAAAGATGGTGAGTTGTCCTTTTGCGAGGTTCACATGATGGGTCTGACGACGGGCAAGGATGGTATAGAGGCCTTCGACCTGTGGGATCTCGGTGATAACTTGGCATTTGGGACCGGCCGATAATATTCGGCACATCCTGCCCTCAAAATGCACGGCCATGCCTGCTGCAGTGATCCATCCTATTTGTGGAGACGAGGGTAAAAGCCATTTGGGGGGCATAGAGGGCATTTCGGAGGGTAACCATGGTTTGTTTTGTCCCCAGAGGCAAGTCCATCTTCACGTCACCTCTACCTACTGTGCTGACAGTCATACCATCAGTGGTATGGATATCCTGTGGCTCAATAGGCACCAAGTTCATATAGCTAGAAACCAAAAAATGCGAACCTATTTTGTGTTTTCCAATATATACACTGTACCTATTGATGTAGGGTGCTTCAGGGGGTCAAACAAAGATGGGAATCTCTTCATATATGCTTCTAAACATGTTCTGAATATACTGGGATACTTCTATATCAAAGGGGCAAAAATGCGAAAGTGTTCTTTACCCTATCCTATGTTGAATGGTCCCTAGAGGAGGAGCAGGCCCATAAATGGATCAAAAAAGTGGTCTATTACATTATAATATACACATATGTACTAAAATACTACTTATTTATGCATAGGGACCTATTGTGGTGTGGTGGTGAAGCTGCAGTGAAGTGGAAAGGGTGTGGGAATAATTGATATTGTGGAGGTTTCCAAAATAGGTGATGTTTTTGGTGTAGTGAGGAAAATCCCACAGTAGGTGGCCAAAAATGTGGTGTGGGGATAATGGAAAGGCCCTAATATGAGAAGCAATATATTTTTAACTGATGTAGGCACAGTATGGCTAAAAATACAAAAATGCGAAGTGTGGGAATAATGTGGAAGACTGCAGTCCACCAAAATGGGTATGTTTTTTGAATTACCACACATGGAATATATCCTGGAATGATAAAAGGCTGAGTTTCAAAAATGCGGAAAATGCGGCTGTGTATGCTAGCATTTGGGATCCACCAAGGAATATATCCATTTGGATCATGGATAATTCCACTGATGGATGTATTCCAGTTTTAGGGCTATAGCCCACTTTCAATGTATCATTCTAACAGTATAGCCTCCCAGGCTCCAGAAAGCAGCTGTGCAAGCATGATGCCACCATCCAGCCAAACAAGACATGGCATAGACATCAAGTGAATGTGCGGGCAGGAAATGGGCAATGAGGTCTGCACCGGCTGTCGGGTAAGAAAGCAGAAGTAGTGAGTAGAGGATTGTGCTGTGCTCAGTTACAGGGATGATAGTTACAGCTGGTTCTGATTCATTCTGCATCAGTAAAACACTGATAGGTTGTGTGGTGCTGCACAGTGCCATACAGTGACACAGGCATCACAGCCAAGTCACCCCCTGTCTAGCCAAGTTACAGTGTGATATACTACACTTCGGATGTGTCATGCTGTGCCTTTGGAGAGGTACAGCACAGCCCAGGTATCACCATATAGTGCTGCACAACACTGTAGCGTTGCACAGTACTGTATAGGCTATTCACGATGTGCAGTGTTATACAGTGACGTATGATGTTCTGTAGTGGCTATGATGCCTTCTCGTACTACTAGTAGACTAGTACTACTACCAATGATTATTAGTAGGGTCAATGATCTTGCATGAAAGTCAATTGATAACTATTCAAGGATTCTGCAAAATACATGTGTGATGTAAATGATACTGATACTACTAGTACTAATCAAGGTCAACATCCCAGTCCGAAGAATTGTGGCCTTCATCGCTGAGCACTGCGCTATGTGTATTCCTTCAAGTTTCTCAATGGTCAGTCTCATGCTGCTGGTATGATTAAAATAAGCACTTACAAGCCCTCCGAAGCCCAGGATTGCAACATCTGATGGAGCTTTGGACCATGATACGGGTCCTTGTTGACATGCTTGTACAACGACAAGATTGACTCATAAGCGACCTCTGAATCCGGTGAAGGTTAGTCAACTCAACTCAAGGTCTTCTAACTTATAAGTGGGTGACACAAGTGTTGATATGTTGGTCAAAGTGCGATGCCTAGTCTGCTATGCTTACAATAGACAAGTGTGTTCGACCCAAGGGGAAGCAAGTAGACAAATCCACAAAGTGCGACAGGGCGATGAGCATGGGAACGCGACAGAGATGTGTTTTAGATGATAGCTCAAAGGTGGTAAGATGGTAGATGGAGTGCTAATAGCTTGTAAGTCTAGCTACAGACATGATGGGAGAAACATAAGGTGGTGAGAATGTCAAAAATGCGGAGCTATATATGTCGCTAAGTGAGGCAGAGCTGAGCCGAGTATGAGATAAGGTATGTAATGGGTATGTAAGTCAGGGTCCATGCTATAATATGGTGCAATAATAGATAAAATGCGAAATTACATACCAGTGAGACTTGCTGGACTATGGATGGATGCTCCTGGATGAAGGGCGATGAAAGTGCGAGAAAGTGCGCGCGTCTATGCGTTGCTAAGCACGGGAAGGTCGCGCGCGAGGCGCGGGAAAGTGTCGCCTCATGTCGCAATAGCTGTGGATAGCATGGGGAATCATGCTGCGAGTTTGTGCTGTGAGCTGTGAACATATGAGGTGCAGTATAGGGCGCTACAGGCCTGCAAAAGTGCAACTCTCTACACCGGGATGGCTGTCTGCTTGGCGCCAGTTGCCTGACCACACTTGGAGTAGATTTCAAGAACATTTCGAACCTTGACAAAACAGTCAACTTAGATAACGAGCGGTATAGGCATGCTCACGATGGTTGCAATGAGGATGAGAGCATTGGATGGAATAGTCTTCTGAAATGCGGGGAATTGCCTCAATGATTTAGACCCACTGTCATAATATACCTTGTGACAGATGGTTTGGAGCGCATTGTTGGCAAAATTTGATGTGCGACCCTGTTGAGTTGTTAAGAGTTGAATGTTGAGGGTAATTAAAATGTACCTCAGTGTCATGATCACCACACAAAAAATTTGTCTTCTTTAACAAACCACTCGCTTACGTTTTGACGTCTGCGATGGTGGTGCCTTGTAAGAGTGCAAGTCTGTATTCGAGCGGGACAATGGCGAGCGCAATTTGTTTGATCCGGCTTCGGAAGGTCGCAGCATCATTATAAACCTGTGTCTGTACGAGTGATAAGTGATGTGAACAATGATAGTGCAGGGTACTCACCACGATAGCCATCTCTCTTTTGTACTTGGGGTAGTAACCTTAATAAAAGTATCAGTGATGGTAGCAGACGGTAGAATGAGACACATTACCTTTCTCGACTTGGCGTTTTTGGTCTTGCCAATGTACAATTGCTTCCGTAATTGCTTCACCACATACACTGGAAAGTGCTTCCTCTTTATTGGGGAATGGATCTGAAATGGCAAGATAAAGCCTGAAATTGGCCTTAGCATAGTCGAGAAGTTTTCCCCAGAGATGTGGGAAGAAACCGAGCGTAGTTGGGTTAGCAACATCCCCTTTCTTTTTGGCATTGTGGTGCTTCCTGCCAGTATCGATATCGTCTTCCGAGTCTTCATGCTGATCGTCTGGGGAATGACCTGTGCAAGCACGCTTAGATTTCAGATGTTGGCTTTGGATGTTATTCAAGTAAGTAGGGGACAGAGAATGTGGCCGATGGTTCTTCGCATGGTGAAGTTGAAGAAGATCATAATCAGTATCAGGCTGAAAAACAGCGTAAGTATTGAAAATATGAGCAGGCGAGTACTTACTATGGCAGGGGCGTTTGAGCGAGCTGCTTTGATCATGCTATGCTGGTGGCGATCCTTATCCACATTCCTGGTGTGATTGGTCCTCTTCTCTGCTTGTCCTGGGCGGTGCTGGACATGGTTCTGCTGGTTACCGTCCATATGAGCTGCTGCTGTGTTGTCCTCATCCTCATCCTCTGCACCTGGATCAGCAATGTGGTCCGAGGCATACATGATATCTTCATTCCCGTAGTCGACATAATCCATATTGTTATCACCATTTTCTTCAACACCAGTGTCATCTTCCTCAACACCAATGTTGTCTTCCTCAATGCCAACACCATCTTCTTCAACACCAATATCTTCTTCCTTGAAGCCAATGTTGTCTTCATCAAGGCCTATACCGTCTTCATCAACACCCATACCATCTTCATCATCGCCCATACCGTCTTCACCAATGCCCATTCCATCTTCATCTTCATCAACACCTTCATCAACACCCATTCCATCTTCATTGATCTCCCCATCCGCCCCATCACTGCCATCACCAGCAAACAAGCAGCTTGCAGATGAAGCGATATCAGGGGGGGCGTGGGGTGTTATAATGGATGGCTTTGAACATTGGTTGCTGGCCTGTGGAGAATGAGAAACAGCATGGGCACCAACTGTTACGAACTAGGATAGTTCTAACACAAGATAACTCAATAAGAGTTTAACGTCGAGTGAGATTCGTTACGAAGTGCAATAAGCACGACGTTCAGCTAAGACAAGACTAAGAGAGTGTCTTAGACTTGAGATAGATTCAGACGACTTAGAATTGGAGGTTCTAAGCGAAGGAAGTTCCAGGTAAAACCTAGTAAGATTAAAGTAAAGAAATACAATGATAACTACGTGCTTAAATAGTCCATATGGGGCGCACGGACCAAGGGAACGCGTAAGCGATATAAGTACAACGGGTTTCAGGATAACCAAGAAAGGTAGCAGGACATGTATGCTAGAGAATGCATAAGACAATAGAACAATGGCAGTCTAGTGGCGGCTGTGTGCGACCATGACGTAGTACAATGATAAGAGATAAGAGAAAATGTATAGGGGTGACACTGACTGTAACATTACCCCGTTTTTATCGTTGAAGTCATCGACGTCAACTAGTTATCTAAGTTCTCATAGTAACATGGATCAGCTTCCGCGCGACCATGTAAAAGTTCGTCTTGCTCAAGAGTGCAGCGTTCCTGTTCATCGATCTCCTTCTCCCATTCCTTGAGAGCGTCGTAGAAGTTAGGATCGTCGAATTTCGTAGGCATTACGACTTTTCCATTGAGTTCTTTGCAAAATACCGAAAGATGTCCAGGTGCAAGGTTGCGACAGATATGGCAATGATAAGTAGGACAGTTCTTGTGGCGATGTCCTACAATATGGCAATTGCGACAAGTGAAGTTGTCGCAAGTTTCGGTTCTAACAATATAATTGGTAGAAGAGCTGGAGGGTGCCGGTGGTGTAGGTGTGCGATCTGTGAGATTACGGATAGGCGGGGAAGTACTTCTTATTGGTTTCTTTACCGATCTACGTCGTGGGTATCGTCTGATAGGACGGGAGATTCGTTGGGTGGGAGAAGAGGGCGATGTCTCAGCTGCCTCTGTAGTAGGGATAGGTGATACCTGAACGTCAGGTACCACAGGCTCAACGCGAGGAATAGTCGGATACTCAAGGGCAATTTCTTGCATATGCGGCGGAGGTACAGGAATTGGAGTAATGTATGGTGGTGGTGGCATAGGTGATGGGGGTCGAGCGACACCAGCAGTTCTTTCTGCGATGATGTGAATAGCTTCCATGATACTTTCACGGACGTCATTAGGAATAAGGTGCATTGACATAGTACAAATGCGTTCCTGAAGATGGTTGAGGACCTGTCTGTGGCCGACATTCTGTACTAGTTGTGCAGTTCTTTCGACAAGGTGGGCGGTGCGAATGATATTGATAATGATTGCCGTTCCGAATCGTTCTTTTTCAAGAAGAATTCATTCTATTTCGATAGCGTGTGCGGGGCAGAGTATGGCAGACTTGATAAGGGATTGATCTTCTACTTGTTGAATAAGACGAAAATATTGTTCAACAGATTCAGAGGGTGTGGATGTCCCGGTAATAGCAGTGTTGGCGGTTTGGAGAACGGTGGTTTCAGTGATATCGTTAGACGTAGACATATCGTGTTTCGAAGGGGATTGTTTTATGATGTTAAAGGCGATGGGTCTTCTTATAGTTTTGTAGCAATTCTGTGGCGTGAGAGAGATTCTCCTCAGGGAGCCATTCATTGCTGGCCGAGGAATATCCAATCCATGATACGAGATAGCGTCTTCGTTTACCCGTTCCTTTGTGGGAAATGATTGCTTCAACTTCGTATTCTTCTTCGTTATCTATGACGTCAGGAGGTGGTTCTATGAAGTTCGGACCATGAATTTCTGTTTCGTGATAGGATGATAGTTCGGAAGCATGGAACGTGGGGTGAACTTTCCATTGGGTTGGCAACTGGAGTGTGAATGTGATTGGAGATAGTACTGCTGAGATGGTAAAAGGACCGTAGTGTTTAGGGGCTAGTTTTCTTGATGGTAACGGAGTGATTAGGTTCTTTCCAGATAACCAAACCTTATCTCCGATCTTCCATGGTTGGTATTTCTTTCCATGAGAGTGTTCTGCCATTCGCTGCATGGCAAGGTTATGACAAGAGATTGCTTCTTCGCGAGATTTCTGGAGAAGACGGACCCTTTCTTCTGCAGCAGGAACGGTGGAATCAGGGAGTATGTGTGGGAGTGCGCGTGGTTCATATCCCATCATTAGGAAGAATGGAGATGCGTTGCGAGAGTCGTGTTTTCGGTGATTATGGACAAATTCAGCCATTGTGAGATGTTCTACCCAATTTTCCGGGTTATTGCGGCAATAGATCCGCAAATAGGTTTCTAATTCTTGGTTAAGTCGTTCGGTTTGTCCATCTGTTTGAGGATGATAAGCAGTGGATGCAGCGATGTCGTAACCGAGTATCTTTGCTAATGCTTTTGAGAATTTTGAAACGAACTGTGGTCCACGATCGGAGATGACTTTGTCGTGCAATCCGAATCTTCGATAGACATGTTTGAAGAATTTCTGAGCGACGCCTTCTGAAGAGATCGTTTTCATACAAGGGATAATAATTACCCCCTTCGTAAGCCCATGGTCTACCACGACCATGATAGAATCAAAGCCAGTGCACGGGGGAAGGTCCGTGATGAGATCTACGGAGATTTGGCTAAAAGGGGCGATGGCAGTGGACGGTATAGGAATAAGCGGCGGTGTGACAGGATGTGTATCAGATTTCATTTGTTGGCATAAGGCACATCCTTCAACATATTTGCGGATGTAAGTGCCCATAGCTGGCCACCAGAAGTCTCGCTTAACAAGTTCTTCGGTTTTAAAACGTCCTGGATGACCGGCGGAAGGGTGATCGTGACATCGAAGAAGAATATCTTTTCGGCCTGCAGGGCGAACGTAGGCACGGTCTTTGTAATACAAGACATCATCTGTTATCGTCCAATCGCTAAGGGCGGATTTCATAGGAGGGAGACAGAGTCCGTCAAGCGCGTCTGATGCAGCTTTAAAGATGGGATCTACGTCATCAGGGTCGGGGTTGGCAAGCGTTGTCATGAGTTCTTGGTCAAGAAGACGGATAAACATAGAATCTGGGAGTAGTGTGACGTCTTCATTGTCATCTTTCCCAGTATCATGATCGGGTCTTCTTGATAAGGCATCAGGGGCGGCGAGCTTTGTTCCAGCAACATGATGTAGTTCGATATCATAACAGGAAAGGAGGAGTTGCCAACGAGCTTGGCGACGAGTCAATTTCTGTGCAGTTCGAAAATAGAGAAGGTTCTTGTGATCTGTAAAGATGATAACTGGATGGGGATTGCCTTCGAGATAATGACACCACTCAGTGAGTGCACGGATGACGGCAAGTAATTCACGATCAAAGATCTGATAGTTTCGTTCGGCTGGGCTTAATGTTTGTGACAGGTATCCACAAGGGTGGTAAACACCATTTTCATCGGTTTGCAAAGCACAGCACCTGTTGTGACGAGAGATGCATCGGTGGCGATAGCGAATTGATGTTGGGGATTTGGATTCCGGAGTACAGGTTGTTTCAAGAAACATTCCTTTAACGTTTCGAAGGCAGTTTGACAAGGTTCTGTCCAAGAGAAGATATGTTCCTTTTTTGTTAGATCAATGAGAGGTCGAGCGATATCAGAGTAGTGGGAAATGAAGTTTTGATAGAAGTTGCAAAATCCGAGGAATGAGCGGACTTCTTTAACTGTTTTGGGAGTTGGCCAATCGCGAATTCCGTCTGTTTTGGCAATGTCCATGGCTACACATCCAGGTCGGATTATCATCCCGAGATATTCAACTTCTTGAGCGTCGAAGGTGCATTTTTCTGGTTTTAGGAATAATCGTTCTTTTCTGATTTTATCCAAAACACGGCGCGTTCGAGCATGGTGTTCCTCTAGATCATTAGAGAAGATAAGGATGTCGTCCATATAGATAACCAGCCATCCTTCATTAATTTCTTGTTGGAAGGTGCGGTTCATATATGCTTGGAATGTTGCTGGTGAGTTGCAAAGTCCAAAGAACATGACATTAGGTTCGTATAGTCCATATTCGGTGGTGAACGCAGCTTTCCAACGATCTTCAGGGTGGATGCGGATGTTGTTGTAACCAGATCGCACATCCATCTTCGTGAAGTATTTTGCACCATGTAGTCGAGCGACAAGTGATAAGGGGAGTGGGAGTGGATAAGCGTTCTTTATCGTCCAATCATTGATGTATCGATAATCTTGGCATGGTCGTAAATCTCCACTTTTCTTTCCTACAAAGAAGAAGCCGCTAGCTTGAGGCGACTTCGATTCTGAAATAAATCCCTTTTTAACGTTCTCATCGATAAATGCTTTTACTGCATTTCGTTCGGCTTCAGATAACGGGTAGATTTTCGACGTTTTGGGAATAAAACCGGGTTTTGTTTCAATACGGTGATCTATGCCAGGTCGTTCAGGAGGGAGTTGATTGAGGCCGTCTTTGGCGAATATATCGGCGAAGTCGTGGAGGTAAGAAGGAACTAGTTCTTCGAACGATTTCTTCTTTTGTTCTAAGCCTGTTGCTAAAGCGAATTGTTGGGCTTTGTTACTGACTTTGGTGTATTCGGTAGGCCGCGGCAAAGGTGAGACCGTAGGTTTTTGTTCAATTTTGCTGGTTCCGTCCATAGTGAGTGGAGTATCCAAAGATATGTTGGTGATGACACGAAGTTCAGTGGCATCAGAAGAATATTCTACCAAGAATTCGTCGTCCTCAAGGTCATAAGTGGTAATTTCTCGGACATCAGGGGCAAAATTTTCCTGAGACCAAACATCTTCTTTGGTATCGAAAGTGTCATCATCATCGTCAGGGATAGGATCAAGTTTAGGAATAGGGAAATCTTCTTCATCCGGGATTTCTTCAATGGAAGCACGGAAAGATGCGGGTGTGAGAATTTCTGGGGGTGGTTCCTTTGTTTCGGATTTCTTCAGACAGGAATTCTTCCATTTGGTATCAGGGTTTATTGTGAAGAGAGGTGGGAGTTTGTTGCGTTCCTGTTCTTTATCGATTTCTTGTTCTATTTGGTTACTTCATTCGGTTTGGGGGAGCAGAAGGGTTTCGGCTTTCCAGCTAATAAAAGGATCCATTGCTCAAAGCCAAGGGATTCCTAGAAGAATTTGATCGTGTTTGCTCAATGGAGCGATATTGAACTTTCCTATCATGGTTCGTTCATCGATTTTGACAGTGAGTACGCAATATCTTCGGATAGCGCCTCCTCTTGCATAGCTTCCATCAGCAGTGGTTACGCGAAATGGTTTGCTAAGTTGGTGTGTGCGAATTTTGTGGAGTTTCACGAACTCTTCGGATATGAATGTTCCAGCTGCTCCAGAATCGACGACGGCGGTTGTTTCAATGGTTTTAAGACGAGTTTTCGAGATGAGCATAATGGGAACCTGAAGTTCCTTTCTTATTCCAACAGCTCGAACAAGTCTAATTGGTACATCGGAAGAATCTGACGTTGATCCAGTCTTCCACATTAAAAATCCTCGTTGATACGACGGACTTCTTCTTCATCGTCTTCGGCTTCTTCCTTGCGGCGGACGGGGACCTTTCCATCCTTCTTCTTCTCAGGGCAGACACATGAGACATGCCCTACTTTGTGACAAAAGAAGCATTTTCCTGTGCGGAAATGTTCATTCTTTTGTTCATCTGTGAGTCGGTCTACAACCATTGCATTGGGATCGCGTGAGGAGTTGTATCGGTAATCCCCATATTGTTTCTTCTTCTGGGGTCTTCCACTGTTGCGCATAGCAAGGAGGTGAAGTCGATTATTGTCAAGTTCGGTGCATCTTTCAATTACTCCGCTAATATCATCAGGGACTGATGGGGAATTGTACAATCTTCCAAGTAGTCCGGGGTGTAACCCGTCGAGGAAGAATTGTTTCTGCGCGACATCTCCTTCGATTCCAGATTTTGTGATGAGCGTCTGGAAGTTATGGATGTATGTTCCAAGCGTTGTCCCTTCTTGTTTGAGTCCTCGGAGTTTAGCGAGTGCCGACCCTGCAGGGTCAAGGGGTTTAAACGCTCTGGTGAAGTCGTTATAAAAGTCTTTCCAGGTTCCATATCCAATGGGGTTTCCTGTACTGTCTTTATGATTGGGGTTCTGAGCTAGGCGAAGGAAGTCGTCCTTCCATAATCTTGCGTTTCCTTCAGTCATGTACGACAAGATGTAGATAATCTTCTGTTTTTCTTCCTTGTATAGTTCTCCATTGATATCGAGATACGAGATGCAGTGCATCAGGAAACTTTCGGATAGTTCCCTGTCTCCATTGTACGAAGGAGGTGCACTGATCTTAAGCTCAGTGGGTTTATCTTTGGTAGACATCGGTGGTGGCAATGGTGGTAACGGTGGTACTGCGCCTAAGTTTAACGCGGCTACTAGCGGTGTTAGAGTCGTCAGGGTGGCTTGTCTACTTCGTTCGTGAAGTCAAGTCTTATGGGGACCTAGTGCTATCTTTCTTGATGCCTAGGGTTTATCTGTTCTGTTGTCTTGGTTCTGGCAAGGCTTTGATGGCGATGCGGGGATGTGACTTTAATCTTTTGTTACGAACTAGGATAGTTCTAACACAAGATAACTCAATAAGAGTTTAACATCGAGTGAGATTCATTACGAAGTGCAATAAGCACGACGTTCAGCTAAGACAAGACTAAGAGAGTGTCTTAGACTTGAGATAGATTCAGACGACTTAGAATTGGAGGTTCTAAGCGAAGGAAGTTCCAGGTAAAACCTAGTAAGATTAAAGTAAAGAAATACAATGATAACTACGTGCTTAAATAGTCCATATGGGGCGCATGGACCAAGGGAACGCGTAAGCGATATAAGTACAACGGGTTTCAGGATAACCAAGAAAGGTAGCAGGACACGTACGCTAAAGAATGCATAAGACAATAGAACAATGGCAGTCTAGTGGCGGCTGTGTGCGACCATGACGTAGTACAATGATAAGAGATAAGAGAAAATGTATAGGGGTGACACTGACTGTAACACCAACATGATGTTGGACATTGGAAACCCTTGCCATGTCAGGCTGAAGATCACTGTGAAAGATGTCATGAGAGATGCCACGAGTAGCACCTCAAGCAGCACCTCGAATGGCAACACGAGCAGCCTTGCAAACAGCACCACGAACAGCCCCGCGAGCACCACCACAAGCACCACCACAACTAGCACCACAACTAGCACCACAAGTACAAGCACCGGCACCAGACTGGACAACAGGTGTCATTAAGTCAGGCTCAGGAAGCGGTTTAGAACTGACATATCCTGAGGGAATCAGTTGGTCCTGCAATCCAAACCTTCCATTGTCCGTCATATGCAGAACAGGGAGACCTGTGGTGACTGGGGTTGGTATCCCCTACAGAATACCAAATGTTAGTGCTCAGGCAACACAGCACCTTCAGAAATGAGGAACAAGTGGACACTTACCATGATGGTGTTCTGCCGAGGCACCTTTGCTCTCCGAGTCCCCTTCTTCTTTGCGGGAGCCATTGCATTCTCAGGCTCGTCAGGAGGGACAACAGTTTCAAGCCTTAGCAACAGGCACTTTGGGCAGAGTCTCAATAGTGTTTCCTACCTTCCTCAGCTGAGAAAGCACTCCTCCAGCGCCAGCACCAGGCCGCTGTGTACGATGTGGCGGAGGTTAAACATCCTCATCTGATTCAAGGACTTGGCGCTTTCTCCAAGCCTGTTTGCCCATTGTAGTAGCACAACGTAGTCTAGCGTTGGTAGTAGGCGAAAGACGGAAAACCTGCTTCAAGTTCCGAGTCCGAAATTTTACATAGTAGTAGTATGTAATAAGTTGTCGTGTGGTGTCTGCAACTAATAGCTGAAAGTATGTATTACTCCCGAAATTAAGTTAGTACTACACCGTGAGTCATGACTCACACCACTGAGTGACTTCTTCTTGTTGGCTCACATGCTGGCAGTACTCTCACATATGTCACCTGCAGCTCCGTCCCTACCAGATGGTTGCAGCCATGATTTTTTAATAGACTTGGAACCTGACTTGGAGGTGCTGCCTGGGCCCACAGATGACCTCTACTACTACTCTGATGAGGGAGTCGCAGTGAACTTTGAGAGTGATGTTATAGGGTCTGGTGCAGAATCTTTGAGTGGTCAAGCTTCAGAGCCCAAGGTTTTCGTCGAACATTTCAAAGGTGCCGTGAAGATATATCAGCATGGCCAGACCTT
>JABBWD010000243.1:0-26426 GCA_016628565.1 Suillus placidus | reverse complement strand
TGCCTGATATGGATCAAACTCAGGGGTGATCTCAATACCGTTCTCGACAGCCTTCGAGATATCGAACACGGCCAGTGACATCGCGACGGATAACCAAGCGGAGGCTTCAGCGAGGTGGATACCTGTACACGAAAAGTAACCGAACGTCAGAATACACTTTGGGAGTTGGCCATACCTGGACAGATACTGTGGAGCATAAAGTTAGCATGGCACAAAAACCTACTACATACTTACCGTCTTCCAAAGCCGAAGCAGATCGTGCGGGGCTCTGTTTCAGGCTCCTTTCCGTCATTGGCCAAAAAGCGTTCAGGGTTAAATTGCGAAGGGTTAGCATATCTTTCCGGGTCATTGAGCATGAACCTGGCATTATATTCTGTTAAAACATTGAATATGAAAAAAGAGGGTACCAACCAGATGTTAGTTACAATCATGGAACCTTTTGGGATGTAGTACCCGTCATGGATGTCGTCCTCAGAGACACAGTGGGGAAAACCTGACATTGAGATACCGCTTAGCAACTAAAGAATGCATTAAACGAGATACACGGACCAGTGGGGATCACAGCATGCCATCGTAGGGCTTCTTTAGCGAGCGCTTCAACATAGGGGAGAGAGCCTTGGTCGGCGAAGGAGGGAAGACGATCAGGACCGACAACAGCATCTATTTCAGCCTGTGCCTTTTCTGCACATCAGGGAATAGCGTCATAGCTAGGAAGAACGAGTTGATAGTAGCCACAGTCTGAGGAAAGAAGTGAAGTGCTCTCAAAAGATGATTAAGAAGATTGGGAATGACCCAACCGTGTCGGAAGCGCCAGCGCAGAGTATAGAGTTGCAGCAGACCATTTATAACGTGCTCATCTTCTGCTGACAAAGTACCGCTGCTTAACAGATTTGGGTGAAAGACTCCGGGGCAATGCCAGCAGCCTGTGAAAGTCCAACTTCAACGCATACTCGCGAAACTACAAATGATGGTCACCATCTGATCCACGACGAACTTGTTGGTGCAGAAACCATCTCTTCGAGGGTGTCATGCCATTCGCGGGCCAGACGCTTGAAACCAGCACCAGGAAACCACTCGGGGAGCTTGACCACTAAAAATGGTGAGGCCATTAGAAGCAAAGGTCTGAATGCTATTCTTACAGAATGGCACAACATCAGCCAAGAAGGCACCAGGAGCGGTGAGACGCGACCAGTTTTCCATAGTGCGGTCTGAAACGATAATGAAGGGATCGTTGTTCTCTTTCACCTCATAACCATGAGAGATGCGCAGAATGACAGCGCCAGCGGTCCTATAAAAATCAAGATCGTGTCAATGCAATGATAAATAATACATACTGTCGAACATGTGCCTGTAGTTGATCGGGTTTCGTGAACACACGCTTAAGGAATCGGCGAGTCTCGACATCCTCAACCTGGTTGTATATGTCCATTGCAGCGCGGGTGCCAATGACGCTGTGGAAGTTTTTGCGCTGCTGGCGTAAATGGTCGCCGTAAGGGAGGAGAGGCATAACATTTTTGAAGCCAACAAGTTCGCCACCGACAGGAAGAATAGGACGGCCAGAGTACATAGCGCCCTTGTTTTCCAGCATGTCCATCGCAGTCTTGACAGAGTTTAGCACCACGATGTGTTGACCCAGAACCTCAATATGCGAAATATCACCTGCGGACAAGACCTCGAAATGCAAGATTATGGCAAAACCCGAGACACTCACCGTACTTCTTGCCCCACTCCGCGAAGGTGAGCCAGGGCTTGATGTGGGGCATGTCCAGGGCGTTCCCGATGAGAGGCCACCCCGGAGGACCAGGGGATATGCAGGGTTCTTCTTGTTGAACACTTGCTTAAGCAGATACACTCCGACACAAGCAAGGCATAGGTCGAGCCCAGTGATGTTGGTGAGAGTCAGCATGGTCTAGTACTAGGAGAGGACGACCTTAACTCAAGAGTGGGGTTGTAGTGGAGCTTGAAGGATCAAATCAAAGTCCTATCTGCTGACCATGTTATTTATAGCCAAATTCAGACCAAACTCAGTTCCGAGATAGAGAAGTGGGAGTAAGCCCCCCGAGTAAAGGGCTCCTGAGTCCTAAAGGACAATAAATGTGAATTAAAAAAAAATTCAGTTCCGAACACCTCGGGACTGGCACAGGATAAAGAGAATGTAGTTTGCCGACCCATTGCAATGTCAGTCACTAAGATGGAAAGACCGACTGAGTCTCGTACATTACTGTCCTTTAAGAGAGACGAGCTCGACTCGGAATTGTTCAGCCTTGAATGAACTGGGGGGTCGGCCTTACTTGTCAATCTCGATATCGTTCCCGCCAAATCGGAATAATTTAGCTTGTTCATGTCATGAGAAAAGTTCGGGCATGGGACGTTGCTAAGCCGGTACGTCCCCAGCGTGTTAGGCTAGACAGGACTCCCGAGAAAGCTTCGAACGAGAGTACGCTTTGACAGCACAGTTGACTTTCTGCTCTTTCCTGAGGAATCCGACTTCGAGTTTGATTGCTGAGAATCGTAAGCACAGGTTCATTGGGGAATGCGAGGTGGACACTGGAACATGCGGATGTATTATCATAGTGCGTGAGGTTGAGATCATAGCGAGTTTTTGCTTATATAAGCGTCGCGCAGAAGTTCAAATCATTTGATCGAGACGCGTTCGAAGTTATAAACCGTAGAGTCATTTTCTAAAGCACAGGTCAGGTCACGGTAGGTATCGCAATTCACCAGCAATTGATGCATGATGGGCTATATAATTTGCGCAGGCTTGCCGAACTTATAGCATAGAAGAAACGACCATCTTCCTTTCACCACTGCATACAGATCGAGGACGATGGCTGAATCGTTACCTCCGGAACTATGGTCACATATATTTGGTCTGGCCGCGGATGAGGATACAATCTTCTATCCAGGCCTTCCAACATCAATGACCCACTCTTCTTGGGCGCGTTCTCTGGTTACGGATTGGCAGCTAAGGACGCCTCGCGACTCGATCAACATGGTCCAGCGCAGGAGCTATGCTACTAAGAAGGTGTGCCACGTTACAAAAAATAGACACTCATTTCTCATTGTATCCCTCTTTTAGTCGATCATATCAACGTGCCGATCATGGCGTCGTCTCGGCCTCGAGTTCCTCGTCCGCTATTTATTTTTCAATGACCCCTCGAAGCTCCGCTCTCTTACTGTTCTTCTCACTTCTAATCCCTCACTAGGGTGGTGGACACGCCGTTTACATATAACTCACTTTCTCTACGAGCGTGGCCCCTCCCTCGATGATTTCGAAGCTGCCCTCACGTCTGTACTCGCCCAGACTCCCAATCTAGAGATTTTCATTGTCGATTGGCCTCTATCAAGGGCATTTGGTTCCATTGCAGACACGCTGGGTACGCATTGCAAGAACTTACGCACTGCTCACTGGCACGTCCCCGCCGAACTCCTTCCCAAGGTCATATGGGCATTAGATGCCCTCCCACTCCTAGTTTCCCTTGCCGTCGAGTTCGATGCACCACTCAAGGATTGTGACACGCTCGCCTTGGGAAGCGCACAAGACGTTAAGCTTCACCTCCCGAACCTTCAGCAGCTCATCCTGCGTGGGTACTCTGCTGAATTCATCGAACAAGCCAGCGGCTGGAGCCTCCCTCTTCTACGCAGCTTCTCCTTTGACTTTGGCAGCAAAAGTGAAGACGTTCCCGATGTCCTATCCTTCCTCAGCACCCATGGTATCAGCCTGCTCTTCCTTGACCTCAACTGTATCCCAGCACTTGATATCCGCACAATACTCGACCTATGCCCTCTCCTCACCGCTTTCTCTTTCAATCTCGACTGGAAGATCGCGCCCATCACCCAAAACGCCGATACAGGAGACGGACCCATCGTTTTTACTAATCGTCCACACGAGCACATCGCGCACATCGGGCTCCACGGTTTACTTTTTGCATTCGGCGTTGGCCTTGCTAGCGCTTATGCCACCCCCGACCCTCTTCGCGCTCTCCTTGTGCAGCGTACGAATGACAGGAATTTTGCAGCGCTCACTAAAGCGAGTTTCCCTCAACTCGAACGAGTGCGCGTGTTGAGCCCGACGGTGCTCACGGACTTGGAGCGTGCGGACGGGCCGCAAGGGAGTGGGATGGAGCGCTGGGAGAGGTGGGCAGGGATGTGCGAAGGCATGAGTATCCGTCTGGAGGACTGCACAGGCGCACTATTGGGCACATTACCTCAAGAGTATGAAGAGGAGGAAGAGGAAGAGGAAGATGAACTTGCGGATGACAATGACTACTATTATACGGACGATGAGGAGCCGGCCAGACCAGGCGGAGTGGGTTTGTCAGAACTGAGGGCGCTGCTGGAAGAATGTAGGAAGATGAGCGAAGAACGCGAGGACCCCCCATTTTCAATGGCGTATCGATGACTTTGGGACGTCGGTGTTTTGTTCTTGCTTTGTTGATATGTTATCCATTGTCACTGATCTTAGATCTGATGTAATACCGGACACATGCAAGATCGCTATCATATAACTTATTCCAATAGTTCATTATTATCTTGATTTTGAGAAAATGCTTTCCAGAAGGGTGGCTACTGTCATGACGCCCCGTCGTGTCCTTTCCCCTCTGGAGTCCGTGTCTTAAATGCCCCTCTACGAACAACGTCCTTCAAAATCAGTCTCGCTCGATCTACAAAAATGCTCTGGTCTCCTGGAAGCCTTTCGCGACCTACGTACCAAATTCAAACCGTGAGCTATGCTACATTGATAATTTGAGGAAATACAACACCCACCTACAATCGCCCAGTTCCGCGTGCTAGGTATCCGGAGCGTGTCGCACTCAATCTTCCAGCCCAACCACCGGCTCAAACGCGCAAGCCATATGCGATAGGCCGAGTATTGAGATTTGTGCGTGCCCTCAGCACCCATACCGAGGCTGGAAATGAAGACAGCTTCGTCCTCGGCCTCGCTTGACACCACACCAGTGGCAGCGTCAAGCAATTCATTGTCAGAGAAATCGAGCGCTGACACCGCAGACGAGCGAGTAAATCTCTCATCGAACATCCATGCACAGCAGGGTATGGAGAGGTACCCACTCGCACCTGTGAGTGTTGCCAGTACTGGGAGCCATGGTGTTAGTTCGTCTGCGTGGTTCCCGATGAGGAATACCCCGGGCTCCCATAAGGATTTTTCTTCATCATTGCTGCTGCCTGGGGAAAGAAGTTGTGTGGGGTCAAGTGCGTGCACCTTTAAGGCTGCCTGTGACGAGTCGGGGTAATGTGCCCAGGAAGTCCGTGCGCGGAGATCGATACCATATCCCGAATAGCCCTCAGCCGAGAGAATATGTGTCAACAAGCCATTGCCACAGCTGCATAGAGAATGATAAAAGCCGAAAAAATAGATAATGTTGCAGGCAAACTCACCCAAGATCAAGGAAGCCTCCAGATGGACGAGGCCAGGATGTCCATCGTGAATTATCCAGCTCCTTCACATCGGCTAGATCAGCTGAAGTGGCGAACATGTCCTTCCAGAAAAGCATAAGAAATGTTGCGATGCCGATGTCCTAGGCAAGTGAGCTCATATCAACTTTATACCGAAGGCATCCACACCTCGAACACATGCTTCAAGGGATCGGTGGCCTCCCTCCATGTATTTACCATCCCTTTATGGCGCTCGCGCATTTTGAGATATACGTCTTGATATATTTCTCGGGGTACGAGGACATCATGTTGTACGCGCTTCTGATAATGAGTGAGTGCACCCCAAAGGTAACGGTGGAGTGTGTCAAGGAGTGCAAGTGCCGTACGGTAGAGGCGACTGTTGGGATCAGTAGGCGTGCCTGGGAGTGGAATAACTTCAATGCGCAGTGCCGATTGTGTAGGGGCTGAATCTGAGGTTGCGGTGATGCTGGAAGGGATGAACCGGAAAGCAAGATGTGACACCGTAGGATGATAGTAGGGCAAGTTCTCTCCTTCGGGTATAAGTGGTGTAAGGACTAACATGGACGGAAGGCCCGCAAATTCACCGGTTTCAAAGGCGTAAAGCGTACAGTGCTGTTCTAGTCCCGAGTCTCGACCTGGCCTGCGCGGTAGCAGCTTGCGATGTACATTGCGCACAGGGCAGTATCCCTCCAGACATGGAGCAGACGTTGGCATAGTGGTATCGGAGTCTGAGATGGTCTCTGAGCGCAAGATCAATGTCGAATTATACTCCGGGTGATGAATCAATTGCGAGACAGCTGCCTCGAACTATCAGAGTAAATCACATCAACAAAACGGGAAGCACATAGCCTAAAGACTGTGCACGCACCAATTCAAGCGGGACATCCGCAGGACAGCTAACCAACGACTGGAATCTGAAGTGCAAAGGACTGAAATCTGAATGGCGCAGCGAGGGTACGTCATGAAGCAGGCGGGCATCATTGACACATGATGAATTCGAAGGATTGAATCTCGGTCGCTGAACTGAGGGTGTCGTAGCCATATGTATAAGCGAAAATCAGCAACTGCTATAGCGCTACACAATGACCAGTAGTGAGTGATCTTGGTACTGATCAAGCATTATGCCATCGAGGTTATCAAGATGATAGCTGAGCTGGTGGTAACGTTTTGAGCAAGCAAGATCCTCGGGCAACTCCTGGTGACGTTCGGAATTAACATTAATAACCTCGTTACAAACTGGCTCGCCGACGAGAGTCCGTCGTGACTCAGATTCGCAAAGACCCGTGGATCCACTTCTGCCTTGTACTCCTCTGAATCCTCGTGGATTTCGCGCATGCCATCGTTTCATTATATATATCGTAGTCCCATTCAAATATATATGGAAAGCCAGACAACCGTGCTCAACTTTGACAATCCGATACACCATATAAGGCAGGTAGCTTCTGTAGGACCTTGAACACCCCTTCTAAGAATCCCCGACTACCTTGTTTACAAGCGACAAACACCGTGATAATTAAAGAATGCTTCGTCGTATACGGTACAACTTTGTACAAGGTAGATAATAGTATCAAAAAAAATGTAGGTTACCATTGATCAGTCTCAGCATCATCTTCCGAGTCATCATCTGAGAAACCCCAAATAACAAGACCATCATGCTTGATGACAGTGTCACCATCAACAGACTTGGAGACGTCAGGCTCGTCCTCCTCCATGAGGCTGTCTAACCGTTGGTGGTGCGCTGCATCTAATATGGAAAGGTCAGTCAAACAGGAGGCTCGAAATGATTAGACTTACTCAGGCCCAACCCACCACCAACACCCCCCATGTAGTAGTCATCCTCGTTAAATGGCAGGTCTTGGTAGTTATTGAGGAGGGAAAGTTCTTCTAATTCCTCATCGTCGTCACCAGAGACAAGGAGAGTGGGATCATCAGCGCCATGCTGAAGCATATGGAGCAAATCACAATATACACGCCACACTGAGTCACGGTCGACGATAGGATGGCCCATCTGCTCATAGCAAAGCTGAATGTGATTACCCAGATTGGGAGGCACAAGGTTGAATACGGGGTGGTCAGGTTTGATGTAGAGTGTCTGAACATGATCGATAGTGTTTTGTTCTACAGCGATCTGAAATTTTACAAAAAGTGTGGTTATTTAAAGTGTATGAACCTTGAAGGACATGTTAGTAAGACATACTTTGAAGTCCAGAGCCCCAAAATCTTCAGGCGACTCATAGATGAGACTGGGAACACCGTGTGGAAGTACCTGACAATGAGAATCAGAAATTAGTGTCCTCTTGCTTGCAGTCTAGTACACTAGCCTGAGCATACCTTATTGCGATCACGCCTCTGTGCTGTGTTCTTAATGTGATCCTGGTATGCATTGAGTTCACGTTGCAACCAAGGAATAAAGACCCAACGGAATACCATTCTGAAGTGGCGATCATTAGTAACATTGAGATATCAGCAGTATTCCGAAAAGTAACTCACACTTGTAGAGTATTGTTACTATCGTACCAACCTTCATCAACTCCCCGGTCCAGTATTGATTCGAAGCCAGGAGTGAAGCGGCGGCATAACTGGGACCATGTAATCTCAGGCATTACATTCTTCTTCAACCGCATCCAACGATGCTGGAGTGTGCCTTGCAGCGCAGGATCATGCCATTGCCGTAGCATTGTATGGGCATTTGCAATGCCGTAGTTCTCAGTACCAGGGTCACTTTGGGTCACCATAGGCATATCTAAATAGAAAGACGAGCTAGCATAAGTATCGAACATGATTATAGAACTACTTACAACCAAGCTTCTGGATTGTATCCAAGTAGTAGCTGAGAATGAGCTGTGGGTTCCTATTGGAATGCCATACACGGATCCACATGATGCGCCCTGAGAAAGGTTTGATTCCAGTATGAAGAGCGAGGCCAAATCTTAGCCATTTATCATGCTGATCTACAGCAAATAAATCATTGACCCCCGCAGCCCAAAAATGTTTCCTCTTCAGACGTCATGCTTTCCGCTCACAAACAAGTTCGGGCTCGTAAGTAGCAAAGTATGCTCGTATGACAGTCCTGTGGAAGATGTACGTCAGAAATTGCAGACCCAGCAAAAGAAACATTGGACTATACCTGGCTATGCACATGCCCTTTTCATGGAACAGTAGACTGATGATTTCCCTCGCTCTGGCATTGGGATATATTGGTCGTAGCTCAAGCATAGCTTCGTGAATAGATTCAATGCTATGCCCTTGCTGACGAGTTCGTTGAAGGCCCATTCCAATACGAACCTGCACAAATTTGGTGAGGCTTGAGCCAGTAGCACCATATTGCGTGTAAGTGTCCTGACAGAGTAATGGGCGTGATTAGTACTTACCCTATTCCAAAGTGTTCAGTGTCGATATATCTGTCAGACGTGCCTTCCATAAGCGAAGTATATGGGGTGCGATCTCGTCGAGAGGCGCTAGTAAAGTAGATTCTCAACAGAAACTTGGAAACTGAGATAAAGCACGTATGGGTTGGTTTGTATTGGTTAGGCATAGTCAACCAGTGAGAGTCAACCAGTGAGTAGTAGCAGGTGAAACGCAAAAATACTTAAGGCTTTTAGTTCCAGGGTAACCGAGGATGAAGAATGCAGATTTACGTGGCCGCAGCAACATGGTTCTCCTGGATTCCCTATCTCCCCTCCAGCAATAGACTTGGACATTCTGCATCTGTTGAGCTTTGTTGAGCTTGGAGTTAGGGAGGATACCACGCAAACGCCCAAGTGAGGAATGCGGCTGTAAGTGACGGATAGCCGGAACTTCAAATATTAGCTCCTTCTCAAATCAGTAACAGTGCTGTGCATAGACTAACAGATGACGGATAGCCGGAACTTCAAATGGGTAGCCTTGGATCAGATAGCTTGACTTCTCAGTGCCTGAGGAGTGCCGACTGCCAAGCCGAACATGCGTCAAAGTAAGTTTGTGTACAACTCGAACACCTGACTCTTACGGTTTGAGAGTCTCTTCCAGGTGTGAACAAGTTTGGACCGGTGTGGTTTTGGAGGGGTGGTTTGGATCAGTGTGGTGTTGGTCGGTGTGGCTGCAAGGGTTCTTGCTATATCCAGGTGAGGCGCCATCAGCCACTGGGGTACAGATACTCACCATGATGCCTCTCTCAGATGTTTGCTATATTCAGGTGAGGCGCCATCATTCAAGTTGGCTACCACTCATCAGGTCTACTGTGGCTGCAAGGGTTCTTGCTATATCCAGGTGAGGCGCCATCAGCCACTGGGGTACAGATACTCACCATGATGCCTCTCTCAGATGTTTGCTATATTCGGGTGAGGCGCCATCATTGGCTACCACTCATCAGGTCTACATGGTGTTCATGTATTTAATGAGATGTTAGTTGAGTCTTTGACATTAATGTTTTGCTACCATTCACACCTCCTCTCATAATCTCACAATGTCTGGGTATGAACTCGTCTCTCAATTCACTGAAGATGCATTCGCTAAAGACGATCAAGTGTGCGAACGTCCCACCTGCAGCTCCAAGATCTTGAAGGGCGACCCCTGTTTTTACATCGCCACTGTGGACCCAGGAACACCAGGACGTTATGTCTGTGGACCTTGTCACAGATGATATCAGGGCAAGTTAGCTACAACAGTGAGACCCCGCCATGAGTTGCCAGACCCGCACATCATCCGGCAGTCTGTGAACGCTGCACAGAGAAAGTGTGAGTAAAGAAAACTCGTGTTACTTTACGTGCTGACAATCATTTCAGCGACGATCAATCCACCACCTGTTGTGGCTATGGCTCACATTGCACGCCCCATGCCAGGTCCCAGTGTCAACATTCTATCAATGTGGCAACGCCCACAGCGCCCATTTCAGGCCCGACCCACCGGTCCATTTCCTCAGGCTAATATGGGCACTCCGGCCTCTGGTTATTCTGAGCACCATGCTAGTTATGGATCCGAACGTGAATGCTGGGCCAAGATCTCGGCTAGGCTCCCACTTCCTGTGCCACCAGCGCAGACCATATCTCTGGAGATTTCAGCTGTGCATGAGGGTGGCACCCGACGGAAGGGTAGTCATGGCATCACTATTGGGGTATGTATTTTATCATAGGACTTGACATGCATTTAATTGACGTGCATTTTAGAATATTTGCAAGGGTATGAAAGATATTGATGCTCATATTGATGCACCCTGACTTATAGCGATCGCTCTCGATACCATGCTGCCAAAGATTGTGGCCTTTTGCTCCGGGTTTAACTGGTGCGATGACGAGTTTGTTGTCTGGGATGCAAAATGGGTAGATCTCTCAAAGCACCCAGCTGGAGAACTGTATTTTCTCTCGCAGTGTTTGCAAGCAGGTTGCAAAGACTCAAAGGTAATGATATTCAAGACAAAGCAATTCGCCTTAATGGTAGTCGCACCTTGGGCACGGTGGCTAGAATACGAAGACTGGGCAGAATGCCTTACAGAAGATGTGAGATTACTAATGTTTTCCTCGTCGTTACTTGGGACTGACTATGATCATCATTGTAGGGTGGTAGCATTTGCATAGTCCAAAGTACTGTGGTCGACGAAGACTGGGCGGAACCGCTTGCAGAGGATGTAAGCTTACTAACATTTTTCTTTATTGTTCCTTGAGGCTTACTACTGTCGTCGTTTCAGGGTGATAGCACCCGGGGCCGTATAGTTCAAAGCGCTGTGGTTGACGAAGACTTAGCGGAGGAACTTATAGAGGATGTGGGCAGTGGCAGCTGCATAATGCAAAGTGCTGCAGTCAAGGATACAGCTCAGGCCAAATCTGTGCTGGCAACTGAGACTCGCATGGCAGTACCGGCCGCATCTAAGCGGATTCACTTGCGAATGGAGAGTGGCAGTAGAGCTTTACCTCCGTCTCCTCCACGCAAGAAGATTGCACCCATGGATGTTACATTCTGCTCACCTGACCGTGATAACCTGAAAGCGGCCCTCAGATCCGGAGGCACAGCAAATGTGAATGTAAAGAAAGGCAAGAGTGGTAGTTAAAATGTCGCTTCGAGTTGTGGACTAATGGCTTGTGTAGTATTCGAAAAACAGAACGAGATGATCCATTTCTACCCTATTCCTAAATGTCCGTTAACGGAGATCTTACAAAACGAAGATTACCGCTCGTTCAAACTTGATGCCGCAGAATCCTGGGTGGGCCAATTGACAGTCGATATATCCCAGGACAACATGATTGGGATGGGCAGGTTCAAGACGGCCCACCCAGGATGGCTCACACTCACTCCCCCTCCCATTTCTGGGTTTGGCTCTGTTTCCCGCCACGAAATTGTAGTCAAACGGCCCTTTCACCAAGTATACCCGCATGGTGTATCACAGGGACCTTTCAAGATCGGTAGGTTTCCTGTGGCAGACGAATTGCCGAAGCTCTTTAAAGAAGCAAACGTGCTGTACTGGGCAAGTTCTCTTTTACAACTCACCTATGATTTCATTGATCATCGCCTCGCTTCGTATTGTCCTCCACCATCTCCCATTCCCTGAGTACACTTTGTTGAGGCCGGCCTTGCTTTAGCGTTTGTCCAAGGTCCAACAGCGGCTTCCAAGCCAGGTTCGAGGACATGCCCTATTCGTGCATGCTATCTCCTGGAAGAACTCATCGACGGCGGCAATGATGCATTTCTCAAGTTTATTCACAATATGGATGCTAATCCTTTGCTCAATGAACTTGATTATGGCTACGATTTAGCAGTATTCTTCTCGTTCACTCAACATGTTCAATATGTGAAGACTGGTGGTTTAGCATTTATCTCCGACTACCAAGGTATGTAGTCCTTACTATGTGACCGATGACGAGCGCAGGCTTATACTAATCAATCTCTATCAGGAAGCACCGGACTACTAACTGACCCTCAAATATTGACGGACCCGTATGTATATTCTTAAGCTTTTTCCGCTCCGGCTGTCACTGATGTACTACTATTGCGATGGTCAGTTCAGTTAGCGGAGGGCAGGATATTTTCGGTGATGGCAACATAGAAGTCGCAGTGACAATGTTCGAGGAGCAGCATATCTGCAATGACTATTGCGAATGGGCTGGTTTGGAGAAGTATATCAGTCTAGATGAAGCAGTCGAAACTCAGGACTCTTAGTAGCAAGTGTAATGTGCTCTTTTATTCCTCTTGACACGAACTTGAATATGTGACTTCCTCCTCTACAATGACATGTGCTGGGATCACAATTTAATATATGTTTCCAACAGTTGGGGGTGTTCGGAGGTCCATAGAAGCACTTACCTCAATAGGCTATTGAGCACGGTGGTCCGGTTGTCAAAGTTGAGCACGGTTGTCTGGCTTTCCATAAATATACTAGTATTGGCTTCCAAATATTTCTCTCACTAATCGTGCGAGGCAGCGACACCCCAAGATCCTTCCGTTTTATGTTTTGACGACAAACCAGATATTATCGGTGAATGGCAACGGCAGATGAGTTCTGAGTCAGTGAATTGTTAAAACGTGGTTGCAGTTGTGCCGCTGTCACGGTATGTGGCATAGTATAAATTCGTCGAATCGCGTGCTACTTCAATAAGTTGTCAGTACATGTTGGACTCCGAGTGCCGTGCTCGAGATCTCCTATCTACAAATGACGGACAAGTATAAACGAACTATGAACAAATTCCAGCCCTTCCTTCCACAAATTTTAGGATGTCTTCATCAGAGGGCCGACGCTCTGCATCTTTTGACCAACACTTCTCAATGAAATCCCAGTCAGTGCCAATGACTACAGATGTAGGCGGCTTTTTTGGCATCGTGCCTGTTAGTATGAGACAAATTATGTGTTCGTATCTGTTGATGTAATGATATGGGATCTTGCCCTCCAAAACCTGCAAGAACATGAGCTGATTTATTGCGAATGATCCATGCCACATGCCTGCAACATGATCCCTCCGAAGGAGTACACGTCACTCTTCGAGGTGAAGTTTGGTTTTAGGTTACCCTCGTCATCGAATATCAAGTATTCTGGTGCCATGTACTGCACGGTGCATGTGGGATTGCTAGGCAACAACGCCTGACTCATTCTTCCAGGAAGAAGGGCAGAGAGACCGAAATCGGTGAGGCATGCCTTTCCATTCTCGTCAACGAGGACATTATTCTGAAGATGCTTCAGATGGACGTTCATAGATTTCATTGACGCGTACGTACGCCGCTCAGATCTCCGTGGACGATTGACTGCGAATGGACTGCCCGAAGTGTTAGTGTTAGTCGACTCCCATCTCACACCAATGTCAAAACATTAGACGTACGATATTGCATTCCACGAGCTACGTCCCTGAGCTAAAGAGACCTTAGCGTGGTGGATATGACGAGAGGAATAAGAATAATTCAGCGAACCAGTGAAAATCTTTCGTTCTCAACAAGTGTCTCGTGCTTGTACCGAAGGTATTCGGTTAGTGAGCCGTTTTCTACCCATGGCGAGACAAGTGCTGGGAGGGAACCAAATCCATCTGTAACACCCCAGAGAGGGACGATATTTTCGTGCGCAAGTTTCAACCATAGCTTGATTTCTCGGAACAATCGCTGGCGGACACAAGTCAGTCGAGTGAATGCAGGATGCATGGCTACTGACATTGATGATCTTCAAGATGTCTGGGTCATTGGCTAAGATTATTTCCTTGACTGCGACCTAAATCGCTGTGAAAGACTCAGAACAAAATTAATAAGGCACCCACGTCAACACAATCTGTCACACAAGGGCGCTGATAGTAGTGGTCAATCTTTTCTCTGACGCTCGCATCTATTTCCGTTAGAGGGAGCTTGCATGCGTGAAATATGCAAATCCTCCGAAGTCGCGGTGATCCTTGTTGAACCGTTGGACCGAGTTTGTCAGATCCGCAGCGCTGGAGACGATGAGCCCAGCAGTAGCATGCAACAAAGAGAACTCACCCGAAACTTTGGACCAAGACCAAGTAGAGAGCCTTCTCGATTGAAGGACGGGATCTATCAGCCGATAGGCACTGTTGCACCAAGTTCAGGAGCGCTTCATCGACCTTTGGGTCAAATCTCTTTGAGGCCTGCACAAGAGAAGCTTTGCAAGTGTCATACCTTCACGGTCAGAAGAAAAGGCGCTGTGCCCCTGATTTTTTCTACAAGAACTTGACTCTCTTCATGGATCCACCAGTACGGCGCCTTTCCCGACAATACCTGAAGTACACTGGTGTAAGACGCATCGAAGGTTGATGTGCTGCGTAACGCACCAGAATCGCGACGCAGCCATACGAATACACATCTCCGGCTTTGGTTGGCTTCGGTATTCCTGTTTGGCAACCACTAGCGATACACTCGGGTGAAACGTATCTTGCGTCTCCCGGGAGCTGCTCGCTGAATATCCGACTATCGGCTTCAGCCAGGATCACTGAGTGACTGAAGTCTGCATTGCGTGCACGGCCTGAAGCGTCAAGGAGAATGTTGTCCTACGGATGCGGTGAGAATCTTTGACACGTAACTCAAGTGATCGAAACATACCCCCGTCAGATTGCCATGCACAATGTCCTGCTTATGCACTATGGCGCGCATGAGTTATCTCCATGTACAGCCAATGAAGATACTGACAATACTTGATACCATCTGCGACCTGAACTAGCTGCCCTTTCGCGGTCAGAGGTGAAGGACTTGGCAATAACACGAAACATCAGCTCACTATATCGAACCTCCAACGCGCAGGTAAATTGGAGTGCTGTCGTTTCAAGTATTCGCGCAACGAACCGCCTGCCATCCATGAATACACAAAGGAGGGGAGAACTCCGAAATCAGTCGTCATCCCATGTAGGGCGAGGATGATATCGCGCTTCAACTTTTTCCTGACAGATAGTTCGCGACGAATCCTCTGCCGAAATGATATTTCTGTATAGCTATGCTGAACTGCGTGTTTACTTACATTGCACATCTTGTTCAAATCATTCTGACTGTTGACATTGTCCATCAAAGTCAAAGTCTTGACCGCGACCTGTCGACTGACGTATTACGCGCAATTCCGTGGATCCATATAACTACACTAACCTCTGTCTGACGCGCCTCATCTAGCCACTTGTATTTCAAAGCGGTACCAAGGGCGTCCACATCGTCGGGATGGCTGTCACACTTCGTGAGAACTGCATTCGATATTTGATTCACTGTCAATTTCGACAGCATCGTCTTCATAGTCTCCGTGACGTTTGTCTGTTCCCACAAAAACTCCACGATATGGGCAATCAGCGGGCGGTCTTCACTGTTCCTTGACAAACATAGTTGCGCGTACTGCTGTATTTTGTCGAAATCAGTCGACTGCGAGAATGGTTTTGTTTCCGCTAACATGGCTCGCATAAGGGCGGCAGCCTTGATACCGTGATAGGGTTGATGTCCAGAAAACACCTAAGTACATGATATCACTGGCAACATGGCATTGAACGGGAACACGTGACGCACCTGCATCAGGATACAGCCGTAAGAGTAGATATCTCGGGCCTTGGTTGGCATATCCTCCATGACCTCGTGTACATCGAGCGGCATAGTTGTTCTCGGTGGCATCCAACGGATACTCTCCCCGTTAGACGATCCAAATATAGCGTTTTCTGATCCTGCAAAGATCATCGAGAGCCCAAAATCCCCAAGATAGAGCGTCCCATCACTGCCGACCAGGACGTTAGTCTAAATTGTTGGCCTGTCATTTCTGCCCGAGATATGGTAGCGAACGAAACCTACACCAGTTAGGCCACCGTGGACAATATCCCTGTCATGCACTACAGGAGATCAGTCAGCCAAAATGCAAGAACTAATGGCCCACTCACAATACTGAAGACCAGCTGCTACCTCTCTAGCCTGATGTGACAAGTCAGGAATCAACTTGTCTCCAGAGATAGGAAGCGCATACCATATTGAACTTCTTCTCGAGAGAGAGATTGACTTCCCGTTTTAGATAGTCGTTTAGTGATCCATTTTCCATCCATGGAGTGACTAACGCGGGAAGTGGCCCAAATCCCTCGGTAACACCCTCGAGAGGAAGAATGTTGTCGTGCGACAATTGAATCCAACCGTAGACCTTGCGACGAATACTCTGGTGAAAGTCTAAGAGCAAATACAATAGTGAAATAATTTGATAATGCCCTTACCTGGCCAAAATTTTGTACTACTTCTCCATCCGCAGGTCCAGGGATCTTCAAGTTGATGACTTTGACCGCGACCTTGGTTGTGATAGATAATTTGGAATTGGAACTACCTGATTGTAAACTTACATAGCGAGCTTCAGGTTGTGTAGACATAGAATATTTCGAGACATCGCCGGTATCGCCAAGCTCTCCTGAACTATAAGCAACCCGATTCACTTTTTGGATGGCTGTCGCAGGAATAATAATTGATTGGAGCTCTGCAGGAACAATGTTTGGTTCGATTGTGGGCGCATTAACACCATTATTCTGCTGTGCATGTTTATCGGTCATCATCGATATGTAATGAGCGCAACTTCAATGATCAATATCGACTTACAACTTGAACGGAGTTGTCCATGAGGTAAAATCTTCAGCGCAGCATTCAAGATCAACTGGCAAGTGCTAGAGTTAATAGTGTGGTTTCATTCTTTAAGTATGCACACCTAAATATTAATAACTAGACGTCTTCGGCACAAAGACCACGAGGCTGCTATGTGGATGGCCCTGAGGCATGTGTATGTGTATGTGTATGACTATGATATCGGAGACTTCTTTCGATCTTCCGATTCTTTCGACGAAAATGGGGGTGGTCATGAGGTACGTGCATGATTGTGAACGTTGAAACGTTGATATTTCGATAGGAAGACTCGGATATGGAAAGCCGGAGCACCGTGCTCGTTTGCCAGAGCACCGTGCTCACGTGCATTGCCTAACAAGGCAAAAAACTTCGACGGGACTCCAGACACGCCTTGGAGCCAACCCAAGTATTTGCACCTAGTAAAACAAGTAACTACGAAGTACACTAACACAACGAGTCCACACCCGTTGTGCCTTCGGCACAGGAAGCAAAAGGAGCGCTAACGCGCTCCTTTTTAGCTTCCTGCGCCAAGGCTTCATCCTAATAATCACTGTGCCAAAGGCACAGGAGGCCAAAGGAGTGCTTCGCACTCCTTTGGGGTGCCTGCGGCACCTTGGTATTTTTTTCTCATACTTGTACATACAATACTTAATCTGCTATCCCATAAGTGACTCTATTTATTTCACCATTTTCCCTGACCCCCCTGTCACTCCTATCTCCTGCTTCCCATTCTCCCAATTTTCTATTTTCCCGTTCCCCAGTTTTTCAGTCTCCCAAATTTTCCCATTGTCTTTTCTCCTTTGCAATTTTTTTAGTTCACATCCTTCTGTCTTTCTATATCTGTTGTCACCCTGTTCAAACACGTAAAAGTGTTCTTTTGTCATTCTCTTATCTCTTGTTGTTCTCCTGTTGTGTTCTCCCATTTTCCTGTCATTCTCACATTCTCTGTGTTGTGTCATTTTTCTTATTTTTTGTCATTACGATGTTGTTACCATGTTCTCCCCAGGTTTTGAGTCTCCCAAATTATCCCATTGTCTTTTCTCCTTTTGCAATTTTATTTATTTCACAATTGCCTCCTGTCTTTCCATATCTGTTGTCCCCGTGTTCAAACCACAAAAGCAAAAACTGCGTTTGATTTGAATTTTCTTTCTATTATTTACTGTGCATAAATAATACTCGCTGCAAAAGACAGTAAGTAATGGGCAAGGGTTGTGGCGATTTAGTTGGTGCTCGAAAACACGTGACCCACGCGATATTTCTCAAGTAAGAATTAAGCGAAATAAGCGAAAACCATGTGCTTCGCACATGGGCATTGGCGAAATACGCGCCGCTTTCCACTCCACGCGCCTTACCTTCTCCACTGCGTTCCCACTCTGACTCATCACTCGAAAATTGCCAAACTATCAAGGCTTCACACCCGCAAACCGCCATCCAATGGAACATCAGGTTCATCAAGCTCGGCTAGAGCATTTAAGTTGTGGACGTGAGAATCACCTTTGGCCTCGTCAGTATATAATTGATTAAAGGAGATTTGTGTCGTACCTAGGCCCAATCCTCCACGCACACCTCCCATATAGTGCCATCCGGTTCCTCGTTGAAAGGTAAATTGGCATGGCCACTGATCAATGTCAATGCAGCAGTGGCGGCACCTTCATTTTCCGTCAGTAGTAAGTTGGGATGTGGGTTCCCTGCAAGCTGTACAGCAGACAACACATTCTATATACAGTCCAAACTGACGTCCGAGTCACTGCGGGCGTCCCATTGCATCATAACAATGCTCGATAAAGTTGCCAAGCATAGGTGGGACGATGTCAAATACCGGATTGGAAGCATCAATATAGACATTGCGAACATAGTCAATGCCCTCGCGATCTATAGAAACCTAGTTGGCATAGTTAAGTAAGCCTTTGTGCATGGTCACTTGTGCAAATAAATACCTTGAAATCTAATGATCCGAAATCTTCAGGAGAATTGTAGATGAGATTGGGGACGCCATGTGGGAGTACCTAGGGGATTGTAAGCACACATTTAATGAGACAGAAATAAGTAGATACCTTGTTGCGGGGGAAGGCGGAAATAGGAGGAAGGGCGCTCGTGGGATACCATTTGGAGTATGTAGATGGATTCTGCTACATCTATCGCATACTGACAACTCTCAATTTCAGAACATATGCGAGGGCCGAAAAGACGTTGATGCACGCATTGATGCACCCGACTCATCACACTTTCGCTGGATACCGTCTTGCCGAAGATCCGAGCTTTTGCGGCAGGCTTTCCGTGGCGCCAGGACCAATTCATCGTTCGGGATGGCAGATGGGTTGATTTATCAACCATCCGCCACGTCAGCCTTATTTTTACCTTGAATGCATGCAGGCAACTCGCAAAGGCTTGCGCGCTATGACATTTAAGTCGAAACAGTTTGTATTGTATGTCGTTGTGCCCACGGCTCAATGGGAAGAATATGAAACGTGGCTTGATAAAGTTCAAGAGGTTTGTATTTTTAATTATACGATGCCGGTACATACTTACCAAAACATCTTTACCCTTAGGAACGATTCAGCATGTGTTCACGATCTGAGCCACTCTTTCTACCTTCTGCAACAAGGAGCATTCATCTCGAGCACCCATTCGAGCACACTGGCTGGAGCTGGCGCTCAGGCTGATTCATGACTATCGCATCAGTTGAAGCACCATCTGAAGAAGAACCATCCACAGCGGCACTGTCCAAAGCGCCAGTCAAGCGGCCGTTTCACCGTGAGATTGCGAGTGTCCCATCCTCGCCTCCCCTCAAGAAAGTGGCATCTGCCAATGTTGGTTTCCGTTCTCCAGATCGAGAACAGCTGCAGGAAGTTTTGCAGTCTGGTGGGACTGCAGACATAGATGTCCAACAAAGTAAGTACGTGCTGTTACTCTTAGTCCTTCTCTGACATCACACCTCCTAGTGCTCACTGTACAGCACGAAAATATCGAATTCTTCCCATCCCAACGCGCCCGCTATCAGTCATTTTAGAGGACCCACAGCTTCATGCTGCCTTCCGCACAGATACCGAAATTGAGCCACAACGGCCGACTTACAGTTCAGACTTCGACGAACGACATGCTTGGCGTTGGAGGCTTCAAGACAGCCCATCCTGGGTTCTTGACGCTTTTATCAGCCCCCGAAACTCCTTTAGGTTCACGCCCACGCCAGAAGGTTGCCGTCAAGCGACCATTTTACAAGAAGTACCCTCCAGGCAGCAGCAAAAACCCGATCAATTTTTCGATTGGACGCTATACAATAAGTGACGAGCTTCCAAAGCTGTTCAGAGAGGCAAACATGTTGTACTGGGCACGTGCATTGCTCACATTTGCATATGAATACATAGACCATTGTGTTGCTAATTCATCCGAAACTCCACCCTTTCACATCCCTCGCTTGCGTTTGTTGAGGCCGGTCTCGCATTGTCACACGATCATGCACAACCTGGCCACAAATCAAAGTCAATGACCATGCCTCGGGCTGGGTACCTCGTCGAAGAGTTGATCACCGACGATTTCATCAAATATATCCATAATATGGATTGCAACCCGATGCTTGACCCATACGAGGTTGGCTACGAAATCGCTGCATTTCTAGCTTGCACGCAACACATACAGTATGCCAAAACCGGCGGTCTCGCTTTTATCTCCGATTACCAAGGTGGATTCGAGATTTTGTCTGACCCTCAAGTTCTTACACATCCGTACGTGATTTTAATTTTCCTTTACAATGAAATATTACTCATAACTCAACTGGGGACTATAGCCTGGTCAACAATGGGAAGGACGTCTTCGGGATGGCAACATCGAACGTGCAGTTAGCACGTTCGAGAAGGAGCACAATTGCAATAAATATTGTAAATGGAGTGGCTTTAAGTTAAAAATTTACGAAGCAGCAAAGAGAGGGACAGAGACGGAGACAGATTCTGCCCAAGATGCCTTGGAGTAGTAGAAGTTGTTTGAATTTCTTGCTTTGTCGTGACGTCGTCATAATCTTGGGGCTTGTAGATTCGCGTTTTGTTTTTGACAAGCTTGTATCAAAGTATTATTTGCACGCAGTGTTTGGGGTCTCTCAGCTGCACGTGAGCAAAGTCGCTGGCTAAACGAGCACGGTGCTCCGGCTTTCCATACTCGGATGCAATCTTACATCGATCAAGCACTGGTCAAAGCTGGTGGTTCGATTGAGAAGTGGCGCCGAGGTGGATCGATAACGGTGATATAAACTTACCTAGTGACCTCGCGGCAGGCCTCACTGCAGACTTTGTGTCCCAAAGACTAAGATAACTTGAAGAAGTTCAACTTGTGAACGTTGAACCTCAATAAATTTACTACATAATCTAAATTCCTACGATCGGAATGCATCGGATATCTTCCTATCGAAACTCAGTGAGCCCGATCGCCTCATAATTTAGGGCTCGCCCCCATCGTGGATTTCCGACGAAGACGCTGAAATATTAGGTGTTTATTGTAAAATTCATGTAATCGTACATATAACTTAGGATGAAACCATTGTAGGCCGTTAATTCTAAGTCGCTTATCATCACAAACGCGGACTTTACACCCTATACTCGGCACACCCCCAGCACAACCCATAGGACGCCGCGTCTTGATTTTGCGCTCATTATGACCGAACAAAATGAGCAGGAAAGCAAGGGCATCGTGTGGAAATTCAAACCAAACATTATTCCTGCGACAGCCATCCAACGACTAGAAGGGTTTCCTACCTATACAGGAGGGTTTAGCGATATCTGGAAATGTTGCATGTCTACACAATCTGAGACTCGTCTTGTAAGTTTGCAATCAGGTGGTCCAATTCCAATATTATTTATCACGACCAAGGTCGCAATCAGAGTCGCCAGGGTTCTTGATAGAGAACTAGGAAAAGTACAAACACTTGGCCAGGTTGGGACTTAGAGTATTTCCTTGTTGCGCTCGCTCATAGACTTTCACCAGAGTATTCGTCGCGAGGTCCACTGTTGGATTCAATTGTCGCACGACAACATTCTTCCTCTTGAGGGTGTTACCGAGGGATTTGGGCCACTTCCCGCGTTAGTCACTCCATGGATGGAAAATGGATCACTGGACGACTATTTGAGACGGGAAGTCAATCTTTCGAGAGAGAAGAAGTTGACTATGGTATGCATTTTCTACCTGTGGAGACAAGTCGAGTCCTGACTTGACACGTCAGGTTAGAGAGGTAGTAGCAGGTCTTCAGTATTATGAGCGGGCAATCGGCTCTTGCATTCTGGTTGATTGATCTCCTGTAGTGCATGACAAAGATATTGTCCATGGTGACCTTACTAGTGTAGGTGTTTTTTGCCACCCTGCTCCAGCCGGAATTGACAGTTCCGTAATCTAGACCAATATCCTGGTCAGCGGTGGTGGGACGCTTTATATCGGGGACTTCAGTTTATCGACGATCCTCGCAGAATCAGAGAATACCTCCTATCACTCAGGTGATATCCGGTGGATGGCCCCGGAGGTACTTACTATGGACAACATCAAGCCAACCAAGGCCCGCGATGTTTACTCTTATGGTTGTATCATGATGCAGGTGCGCCACACGTCCCAATTCAATACTATGTCATTGATATCCTGCAGGTGTTTTCTGGACGTCAGCCTTATCATAGTATAAAGAGCTTAATAGCTGTTGTGATAGCGAAGATGCGGGGGATCGAACCGTTCTCCCAGTTAACTGGTGTTGACGAAGACATCCAGGTGGTCGCACGAAAATGCTGGTCAAGTGAGATCACACAGCGTCCGTCTGTTGCCGACATTACAGGCTTCTTCTGGTCACGGACAAACATGGCGGAGACTATGAAGAAGTTTCTGTCGACCCTTGCAGTGAAATTAATCCCACAAACATTTCTCACGAAGTGTGACCGCTACGCCGATGGTTTCAGCTACCCCAGTTCAACTGTGAAATGCGAGTGGTTGCGGGAGTCGGGTATAACCGAGGTTGGTTCATTCGTATGGATTGTTGTGCTGTACATAACGGATCAGTCAACAGGTCGCGGTCAAGACAATGTCAGATAATGTTGACAGTCAAAATGATTTGGACAAGACACATAGTGTGTGTTCACATCTAGTTCAGCAACACTGTATAGGGCAATCATTACTGACCCGCACATTTCTCGACAGAGGATCCGCCGTGAGATATACGTTAGGGAAAGGTTGAGGCGCGAGACCATCCTTGAACTCTATGGAATGACGACTGGTTTCGGAGTTCTCTCCTCCTTTGTGTATTCATGGATGGCAGGCGGTTCGTTGCACGAATACCTGAAATGACAGCACTCCGATTTACCTGCGCGTTGGAGGTTCGATATAGTGAGCTGATGTTTCGTGTTATTGTCAAGTCCTTCACCTCTGACCGCGAAAGGGCAGCTAGTTCAGGTCGCGGATGGTATCAAGTATCGTCAGTATCTTCATTGGCTGTACATGGAGATAACTCATGCGCGCCATAGTGCATAAGCAGGACATTGTGCATGGCAATCTGACGGGGGTATGTTTCGATCACTTGAGTTACGTGCCAAAGATTCTCACCGCATCCGTAGGACAACATTCTCCTTGACGCTTCAGGCCGTGCACGCATCGCAGACTTCAGTCACTCGGTGATCCTGGCTGAAGCCGATAGTCGGATATTCAGCGAGCAGCTCCCGGGAGACGCAAGATACGTTTCACCCGAGTGTATCGCTAGTGGTTGCCAAACAGGAATACCGAAGCCAACCAAAGCCGGAGATGTGTATTCGTATGGCTGCGTCGCGATTCTGGTGCGTTACGCAGCACATCAACCTTCGATGCGTCTTACACCAGTGTACTTCAGGTATTGTCGGGAAAGGCGCCGTACTGGTGGATCCATGAAGAGAGTCAAGTTCTTGTGGAAAAAATCAGGGGCACAGCGCCTTTTCTTCCGACCGTAAAGGTATGACACTTGCAAAGTTTCTCTTGTGCAGGCCTCAAAGAGATTTGACCCAAAGGTCGATGAAGCGTTCCTGAACTTGGTGCAACAGTGCCTATCGGCTGATAGATCCCGTCCTTCAATTGAGAAGGCTCTCTACTTGGTCTTGGTCCAAAGTTTCGGGTGAGTTATCTTTGTTGCATGCCACTGCTGGGCTCATCTTCTCCAGCGCTGCGGATCTGACAAACTCGATCCAACGGTTCAACAAGGATCACCGCGACTTCGGAGGATTTGCACGTGTTCACGCATGCAAGCTCCGTCTAACGGAAATAGATGCGAGCGTCCGAAAAAAGGTTGACCGCTACTACCAGCACCCTTCCATGACGGAATGCGTTGACGTGGGTGCCTTGCAATTGATTTTGTTCTGTGTCTTTCACAACGATTTAGGTCGCAGTCAAGGTCATAATCTTAGTCAATGACCCAGACATCTTGAAGATCATCAATGTCAGTAGTCATGCATCCTGCATTCACTCAACTGACTTGTGTCCGCCAGCGATTGTTCCGAGAAATCAAGCTATGGTTGAAACTTGCGCACGAAAATATCGTCCCTCTCTGGGGTGTTACAGATGGATTTGGTTCCCTCCCAGCACTTGTCTCGCCATGGGTAGAAAACGGCTCACTAACCGAATACCTTCAGCTCAAGCACGAGACACTTTTTGAGAACGAAAAATTTTCACTGGTTTGCTGAATTATTCTTATTCTTCTCGTCATATCCACCACGCTAAAGTCTCTTTAGCTCAGGGATGTAGCGCGTGGACTTCAATATCGTACGTCCAGTGTTTTGACATTGGTGTGAGATGGGAGTCGACTAACACTAACACTTCGGGCAGTCCATTCGCAGTCAATCGTTCACGGAGACCTGAGCGGCGTGCGTACGCGTCAATGAAATCTATGAACGTCCATCTGAAGCATCTTCAGAATAATGTCCTCGTTGACGAGAATGGAAAGGCATGCCTCACCGATTTCGGTCTCTCTGCCCTACTTCCTGGAAGAATGAGTCAGGCGATGTTGCCTACCAATCCCACGTGCACCGTGCAGTACATGGCACCAGAATACTTGAAATTCGATGCCGAAGGTGACCTAACACCAAACTTCACTACGAAGAGCGACGTGTACTCCTTCGGAGGAATCATGCTGCAGGCATGTGACGTGGATCATTCGCACTAAATCAGCTCATGTTCTTGCAGGTTTTGGAGGGCAAGGTCCCATATCATTATATCACCAGATACGAATCCATAATTTACCACATATTAAAAGACATAAGGCCCAAAAAACCGCCTGCATCTGTTGTCATTGACACTGACTGGGATTTCGTTCAGAGGTGTTGGCTAGAAGATGCAGAGTGTCGGCCCTCTGATGAAGACATCCTACAATTTGTGGAAGGAAGGGTTAGAATTTGTTCATAGTTTGTTTATACTTTGTAGATAGGAGATCTCGAGCACGGCACTCAGAGCCCAACATGTACTGACAACTTATTGAAGTAGCGCGCGATTCGACGAATTTATGCTATGCCACTGTCTCGACACCTGATGCATTGCTCGCCATGCATGCAGGTGTCAAGCACCTTCGAGTCGAGTACCTCCAGGAGCACTGGACTTGAATGGCAACTCCTGGTAACGTTCGGAATTAAATAACATTCCTCGTTAATTGAAACTGGCTCGGAGTCCGAGTCCGTCGCGACTCAGATTCGCAAAGACCCGCGGATCCACTTCTGAGAATACCTTCCTTATACTCCTCTGAATCCTCTTGGATTCGCGCATGCCATCGTTTCAATATTATGATTAAGTGATGTCAATATTGTACCGACTCTATGAGTACTGATGGTTGCATGCACTGTACTAGTGTAACTCATGATCGGAGTCATCGGACTATTGATGCCACCTCTTCAAGACTCAAGAGTCTGAATCGGTGGGGTCACAGCCAGCCTGTCCTGATCCCATTGGTAATACGAGTCCTGAATCTAATTGGAGCCAGCGAGATATAGGCGGTATTACTAGCTGTAGAGCTATAAGGAAACTATGTACCATGTAATTAGTAACACAAGCAAGGCCTTTAATAAGTCTAGTGAAAACTTAGTAAGACATGTCAGAACACCCTGATCCATGCCTTGTAAGGACGGGGCGAAGCAACTGATATCCGAACTGTCAATTGAAGGAAGGCGGGGGCGGCGTTCGGGTGGGATGGTGGTAGCAGGATGATTAACGAGGTTGTCATCAGGATCATGAAGAGGGGGGAGCTGGCTGTATCGAAGAAGGGCCTCATAGCGCTGTTGACCGTTATTCTTCACACCATTCATGAACTGGTTGGTCATGTACAGATTCAACGTCGTTTCCCATTCCAGTGAGTATCTCCTCCACGATGTCGATTAACTGGTCATGACCCAGGTCCTGGTTGAAGGCCAAGTTGAATTTGATCCCTCCCCCAGACTTCGCCTGTGCAAGTCCCTTTGGCATGAAGATATTGAACATCTTCTCCATGCCCATCAGGATTGCCGCGTCGTGCCAGTAAGGTCGAATAAAAC
>JABBWD010000242.1:0-26471 GCA_016628565.1 Suillus placidus | reverse complement strand
GCGCGTCTCACCATCATCCTCAGACACTAATGTGATTCGGTCCATACTGGCTACATTGCAGCCCAATTTACGACGGCTGCCATCCCGTCAGTATCTCTTGATGAAGAACAGCATTCAAAATGTGAGCCAAAATCTTGACGTTCCTATTGGTTCGAAAAGGAAACGCGTCGCGTCGGTTAATGAAAACATTTCTGGCGGTCGGCCCGCGCGTGGGGCTCCGAAACTGAAGAAGCTAAAAGCTTCACCAATTCAGGCGTCATCCAGCGAAGAAGAACTTAGTGATATGGAGGTTGATGTTCCTGGTCGCTGGAGTGTGTCTGACGCTTCTGAGATTGACTGCGATGAAGAAGCGTGTAAGTACTTGTGCACTATAATCTTCGATGTACTGATCTTTTTTACTATCAGCTGACGAGTTTCTGATAAATGAAGCATCCTTGGGCCAGCTCAAGCGTCGTCGAAAAGACGAACTTCTTCAATTGTACACTGCAGCGGGTCTATCGGACGATGCACACAACCTCACAAAGCTCGAGCTTGCAGAAGCAATTATTGCAGTGCGAGACGATATCGTGTCGTTACCCCCCTCATCTCCTCCTGGGCGGGACGTGAGCGACTGTTCCTCGGATGAGGGAAACGCAGCAGGCGGTGAGGAAACGGACGCTGGAACCAGATATCGAGTTCCCCGGGTCTGCGGCGCCGTGCTACAGTTCACTTGGCTACAAACCAGGCGAATTCGCGTTTCTTGAAAACACGCAGTTTATCTCTTGGCCATATCAACGCCAGTCATCATATCCCGACGAGCTACCGGTTGCCTCTAAGACCAATGGTGCTGTCGCCCTGACGTGAGTTGAATTTTCCTGAATTGAATTCAGGGCACTAATATCGCACTCAGACGACGGACAACTAGGTCTACATCCAGCCGATCTTCGCCTACACCAAGTTCCTCCAATCAACTCCCATCCCCTCCTGCTACGAGATTGCGTGCTCGTAAAGTATCCGCCGAGGTTGTCATTCCTCGCGCCTCCACTAGGAGCAAGGGCAAGGGCAAACAGGTTGAATTCAGCGAAGATGTGAAGATAGCTGAATCTGCTGCATTGGGCGAGGAGAGCGAGCTTACCGATCTCACTGAGCTGGAAGAGAGGATTACATCAGGCTCACCCAGTCCTCGTCGGCTGCGAAGTCGGGAGAAACGTGGTGGAGTTAGCGATGATCAGGAATCTGATACGCCAAAGCAACGGGGAAGGGCTAGACGGCAGACTTCGAGAGTGGAGGAGGCAGAAAATTGTTTGGAGGACGAGGAAGAGGTCGATGAACTTATATCATCTCCATCTCCTACTCCACCGCCCATGCGAAGTCGAGCGACGCCCGCGAAAAGACGTCTTCGCTCTCGCAGACTACAAACACATACTCCCCCAAGCGACGGAGGGGAAGGTGACGACGAAGAGGAAGTTGACGAGGAACAAGTCGAAGAGGGCGTGGAGGTGAACGAGGATGGCTCGAGCATGGATGACGAGGAGTCAGAGCAGTCGGAGGATAGCCGAGATGCGGATGGAGATGACGGCGTATATGTGGAGGAAAGTACGTCACCTCCGCCAACAACTACTCCACGGAAGCTCCGCAATGGGAAGGTGGTCGTGGGGAATGCCAAGAGGAAGCTCCTGGCGAAGACGAGGAACAAGATGGTAACGAGTCAGTTGACCTAGAGGCCGAGGATATTGACATCGACGCTGAAGGGGAGGATGAGGAGGCCGAGGAGAATGAGGAGGCTGAGGAGATTGATGAAGCCATAGACGGAGATGACTGTTGGTTTACTTTTTCTTGGTTTATGTTGCTCACACAATTGCTACAGTCGATCTCGCTGTGGCCACCAAGAAGACCCTTCTCCGTATGCGTCGTGATAACCTTGTCCGGATGTGCGAGACTCGGGATCTGGATGTTGCTGGTACGAAGCCTCAACTCGCGCGGTCGCTCCTTCAATGGCGAGATCAACGAACGAGCGAATTCTCTTCGCCCTCCTCCACAGGCACCATTCGTCCACCATCGACCGTTCATCACCGTGCTAATGGTCGGAGAAAAACTAAGAGCCGCAGCCAAAGCAATACCCCTCCGGTCCTCTTGCGCTCCCATCGAATTCACCCAGACGAACCATGCACTCTTCCTTTATCGGGCGAGGACACGACTCAGCCAGAGCCAGAGCTAGAATTGGATCTCGAAAGCCTGGGTTTAGAAGACCGAGAAATTCCACCTGATAAACTCACGAAACTGGAGAAGATTGGAAGTGGGGGCTTCAAGGATGTGTTCATCGGCAAGTTTAAGGGCAGACGGGTCGCCATTGCGGAATTTCGAGATCAGCTTAATTCAAGTAAGTCGCACTTTCTATCAGTGAGGCTTTCACATCGTGAATATGCGCTGTAGTGGATATCAAAGAACTCAAGCTTCTCGGTGGCTTTGATCATCCGAATATAGTTCGCTTCGTAAGTATCTCCGTCAAAACAATGTTGAAGTTGTGGTTTACACTGTGGTCTACAGCTGGGTGTTAGCATACCGGAGAACACCCGCGAGACACCCGTCATGATAGTCAGCGAACTTTGCTCAAATGGCGACCTCTTCGACTACGTTCGCAATGTTCCTGCTCCATCCCTGAAAAAAATTGTACGTACGCTTGACATGCTTTTTCTCTTCTTGCCTATGCATCTTCCTCACAGTTAAACATCATGCTGGATATTGCACGTGGCATGGAATATCTTCACATGCGCAAGCCTTCCGTCATCCACAGAGACTGCAAATCGTCCAACATTCTCATTACCTCCCGTGGCACGGCGAAGATAGCAGACTTTGGTTTGGCCAAAGTGAAGCAGTCCACGCGGTCTATGGTTCGCAGTCTGGTTGGCACTGTTAACTGGCAAGCGCCCGAGCTTTGGCATGCGCATCCCAAATACAACCACAAAGTTGATGTCTTTTCGTGCGCCATGGTGTACTGGGAAATGTTCCAATGGCACGTACCCAACAAGAAGTTCCCTTGGGAGGTGAGTATATTACCATTCTCTTCCTGTCTCAGTACTAAGTATTTTTAAGGGAATGAACGAGCATGCTATTTACGATATTGTTGGAGCAAAACGCCAGAGGTGAATCGTCACCTTGCAGTCCAATTATCTCGCACGCTGACGAGAGACATTCAGACCGTCTATCACAGGCCTGCGGAAACAATGGTGTCCAGACATTATCGACCTCCTTGAGCGGATGTGGGCTCATGATCCTAATGATCGCCCAACTATGTCTGAAGTCGTCAAAGAGTTGGAACGCATTGCCGCCTGACGATCTCCAGCACTCTCAAGTGGACTCAAATCTTTACTCAATTATTGTCAGTCCCGAACCTGACGTTGTTGCTAACGGAGATTCCTCGGTTTGCATCGGGGATGATTGTTTATCCTGTGTCATTGGTTCTCTATACACTATCATCTTCGTCATTATCATTTGCCCTCAACTTATATCCCGCATTGTACCCTACCGTAGCAATCCAAATCCGTGCTTGATGTGTACCCGGGAGGCGTTCACCGCCCTGAAATCGATGCATTGCAAATATCACGAGTGCGAGCTCGACACGTGCCAGAGAACAAGAAGGGCGTCGTTGAGGCTTGAGCTTGAAAGCTTAAGGGACAATTACGCGTTACTCGGTCAGTTGTGAATATGACGTGTCGAATGAAAACCTGCTATGAATAACTTGTATACGTATTGGGGCCATTGGTAATGTTTATGGTATGTAGTAATCGCTCCTCATTGTCACCGTCACCCAACTCAGGTTCGAACCACTGCTATATCTTGTGCCCCTACCTACACAGGCCGAGTCCTGACATAGTGGGTATTCAAGTTCAAGAGCGACGCTCGCCCTAAAATGTATCAACTCATTCGGGTCTACAAGCCAAGCAGGGTTAGACTCGTCCACTTAGGGATTGGAATACGTCCACCTCTTCTGAGACCTTTTCCGAGTCGGCTACTGTCGACAGATGCACTGGCACCACCGAAACCCTCAAAGCCAAGGCCGCAGATACCAACTGAGCCTCTTCCAAGGTCGCGTCTACTTAGCCGTATTCTACTGGTAGCAAAATATACCGGACTTGCGGCATTTTCTTCGACATTTGGGATTCTGTTACTAGGCGCAGGGATATTCATTCATGACGCTTTTACTTATACGAACAAGGATGTCCACCGCGTACCGGTGTTACCTCTCGCACTTCATCCCGAGCAGGGGGGACCAAAGAACCTCCCAATTGTGAGAGCACTTGTGGATGACGTAGAGAATGATGAAGCAAAGAGACTTTTGGACAAACCGAAGTTGGTGATTGTAGGAGGAGGCTGGGGGGTAATGAATGAATTTTCTTGCACCGGTGCTATCGCTGACATGAACATCCGACCAGGCTGTTTCTGTCCTGCAAACCCTATCTCCTGGTGATTGGCACGTGACCGTCGTGTCGCCAGAAACCTTCACCACATTTACCCCGCTTTTACCTTGTGAGTAAGTGCATTTTACAAGTTTAGCTGAACCTGCTCATGGTATGTAGCGGCTGCGGTCGGTACAGTCCAAGTTCGCAGTCTGGTTGAGCCCCTACGCAAGATCGTAGCGCGTCTTCGCGGCCACTTCGTAGACGCCAAGGCTATTGACCTTGTGATGTCTGAGCGGTTACTGGAACTGGAAACGCTGACTTCTACTGGCGAACCCAAACGTGTTTATCTTCCGTGAGTCGCCACTGTCAAAACGCTCATGTTACTTGACATCATTGATGGCTATTTATAGCTATGATAAATTAATCATTGCATGCGGGTCAACTTCCAGTACGCACGGTGTGCAGGGTCTAGAACACTGTTTCCAACTCAAGACCATATCGGATGCGCAAGCCATCCGACGACGAATCCTCGGTAAGATCTTTGCAGTTTGTGCCTCTATCATTCATTTGTGGCTTTTCAGACAACTTCGAAACGGCCAGTCTTCCTACCACAACCCCTGAAGAACGCAAGCGTTTGCTGTCATTTGTTGTTTGCGGAGGTGGCCCCACAGGCGTCGAGACAGCAGCCGTATGTCTATCTCTGTCAAAATGCGTTCATATCCGATAAACATGAATTTTGTTAATGCAGGAAATCTACGATTTTTGTCAAGAAGACATTGTAAACTATGTATGTTTTGCAGTCGTTCTATCTTGCATTGTACCTGACTCGTGGTATAGTACCCCAAGATATGCCGCGAGGAAGTCTCGATCCATGTGATCCAGTCGCGCGAGCATATTCTCAACACGGTGCGTGAAAACCGCTTAATAAAACTTAAAGTGTAAACCTTACTTTGTGTGCAGTATTCGGAGGCCATCTCAAAATATGCCGAGGTATGAATGACTTGTCGGGAGCGCCCCAAAGTACTCTGACTGAGCAACTGCATCAGGCAAAGTTCCGTCGTGATAGCGTCGACCTAGTCACTTGTGCTAGGGTCAGTGCCGTCCACCCTGATCACGTCGTGTACACTGTGCGGTCTCCGGATGGGACGATCACTACTCGTGAGATCCCGACAAATTTTGTCCTGTGGTCAACTGGCATTGCAATGAACCCCTTTACCCGTCGTGTTTCTGCCTTATTGCCCAATCAAGTACATAAGAAAGCGATCGAAGTTGATGCCCATCTTCGTGTAAAGGGTGCGCCGTTGGGTGATGTGTATGCTATTGGGGATTGTGCCACTGTGCGTCTATTTATACTGTTTCCTGGTGCTTGGCATGGACTTTATGGTCCATCCAGATTGAGACGTCCGTCGTGAGCCACCTGCTGGAGTTGGTTGAGGAGGCCGACAAGAACAAAGATGGCAAGATCGACTTTGATGAGTTTGATTTTATGGGTATGTCGGTGGCCTTCTTCAGAAAACGTTGTTTTGACGGCTAGTAGTTGCAAGGATCAAACACCGGATACCCATGGCTGAGTCGCAGTTGCAGAAGGCCAGTTTTCGTGCATGTTCTAAGGAAGAAGCCTTATTGAACCCATCCTTTCACTCAGGTCCGAACTTTGTTCGATTTGTATGACTCAGACGCAGACAACAGTCTCTCTTTAAATGAACTGTGCAAACTGTTGGAAGAAATTGGAAATAAGATAACAGCACTTCCTGCCGTACGTGCTCAGTGGTCTAAACGTCATATTACGATTGCCTTGACTTCGGTGTTGTCCTGGTCCAGACCGCTCAAGTGGCTTCTCAGCAAGGAAAGTATCTCGGCAAGAAGCTAAGTCAGTTAGCAAAGAAACGAGAAGTCCTCGAGGCGAACGGCATACAAGACCTGGATGAGGCTGTATCCGGGCCATTCCGCTATACTCATCTCGGCAGTCTCGCGTATATTGGCAACGCCGCGGTCTTCGATTTGGGCAATCTATCGTTCATGGGCGGCCTCATTGCCATGTACGCGTGGAGAAGCATTTACTGGAGCGAGCAGGTTTCGGCCAGGACACGATTTCTCTTAATGATGGACTGGATTATTCGGTACGAGATTTTTATTCTTTATTCATGCCAATGCTGATACGGTTGATGCTCGCATTCGCAGTGGCGTCTGGGGTCGGGACTTGTCCAGGCTTTGATCAGACTGGATACTCTATTGTAATGTTATCCTTCATCCCATTCATTCTCGCTCATTACCCAATTCTTCTCTCCACGATGTTTACTGTGTACGCATCATTTCGCCGGACTCCATGTAGAACAAACCCTCAGAGTATGGACCCATGTAGTCATGTTCAATTCTGCCAATCACAGGACCTTAGAATAGCTGTCTTGCCGACAAGCGATTCTTGGCTAGGTGGAGTATCGTCATCTTTCGGCTGAAGATCAATATTCGTTGGTACCGAGTGAACATGGGAAGAGTATGGTACGGCGATGGCAAAAGAAAGCTGAATCATGCAGCAAAGGTGCAAGAATCCGTGCCATATTCAGAACTTATGGAGGTCAACTCTGCCTCGAACTTTGGATGCTGCTCCAGGCCAGCAGGTTTGACTATATGTTGCGCTAGTGTAACAACCTGCAAGAGGAAGTTGAAGGGAAGTCGCCTTTTGTTATGAAAAGGCGTGTGGAGCTCAGTTACTGGTACAATGGTAAAGCAAGTTTGGCACCTAGTAACTGATGTTTGAATAGGTCGTAAAATCTCATACTCGTCATACTCCAGTCTGCATCAGAACTGTTCAGAACTGTAGACATTGTGACGTTCTTTGTGGAAACAATGGTTCAGCTCTTTATCTTGCAAGGAACCATGTTATGTACAATTGCGCTAAAGTGATGGAGTAAAGGCTGTGCCCTGCAAACTCCCTCGCAGATCTAGAGCACTTTAGACGTACTGCTCGAGTCCCCTCAATCATTTGTCTGGTCAAGGACTCCATGTACAAGACTCCTCGAAGGACAATCCCATGAAATCTTCTTCGTTCGACTTTATTCCTGCCAATCGAAGGACCCCAGAAGGGCTGTCTTGCCGACAAGTGATCCTTGGTTGGGCGCGAGTATCGTCATTTTCCGGTTGGGAGCATCGATGCTGGTACTACATGGATAAGGCAAGAGTGAGCGATGCACGCTATAGCAACTACCAGAAAAAGAACGAAAATTTGGAACTACGCAATAAAGTGCAAGAAGACGTACACAACAAGGAAACCGACCACACTCAGGTCCAAAATCTCCTCGTCATAGCGCTCGGACTCATCCGGGTTGAAGGGTGCAAGCAAGGCGAGGATGGAATTAAGTAGGCCCGAGCTGTTGGACACAGGATCAACAAGCACGGGCTGCATCTCCGACAACATGCGTGCAGCACCAATAGGCAATGCGGAAGAGGGAGCCATGCTCTCTGAGGCGGGCGGTCTCGAAGATCAGCCACGTGTTGATGTGCGGAGAAACATTGCCTACCGGCACCGATGCGATAGATCGTCAAATCCCCAAATTTGACGACACATGAGGATGGCGACAGGACGAGGTCTGCCACCGCTTCGCCTCCAACAATTGCGGAGGTTATGCCAGGGGGTGGGTCTATTTTTTGGCCGTACATGTAAGTATGCAGCTGGTACTTGTGCACGCGTTCCCGATAACTATGGTCCAATTCAACGACCTGATTGGGTGTTGTGAGGCACAAATTAAACAGGGTCGATAAGAGCACATACTCCTCCTGACTTTGGTATCTTGACCACTGTAAACCGGTTGCCAAACAGTCGTTGCATTTCAACGGTCAATTTTTCGTGCCCGACCACGAGAATTACATTGACTATCATGGAGTCAGATGAAGTACCAATGCATTCAATAAATCGCACTTCTGAAAGCATCGACACATGCTTTTATGAGCATATGCCTGTTGTCTGGCGCGCTGCCAGAACTCGATGCAAAAGATGATGGGGTGTCGACGATTAAACCCGACACACGCGCTAGGGATCCACGATCATTGGTTGTCCTGCGCTTGAGACAGAAGCTAATTCTTCGCACCCTCCGGGTCATCGTCATCCCTTTCTCTGATATTTTCTCCCAAATTTCGAATAAGTCGGTCTAGTAGAACTGGGTTCCGTTTAGTTTCTGCATGTCCATACCAATAGCTTAGCGGTATCAACGCGTTCGAAGAGAGGACGGTAGGAGCTGATGTAGCAGCAGAGCCAAGAGTACTAGCAGGTGATGCTGTAGCAATAGGACTGCGAATTGGAGCGGCCGAGATTGCTCCAGGGACTGCCCAACCACCCTGACTCGTGACTCAACACAAGAATGATAGATCGGTTTCTCGCATGCTCACCTCACTCGGGTCGACATTTACCAATACCGGGGACCAGTTTTGCCCTGCCCTAACAGTATAATTTGTCAGAATTTTGCATACTGTTGTCTTTCCTGAGTTCTCGGGACCAATAACAAGGACTCTTGGTGGCTCTGTATTGGCGTTCGCATCATCATCTGAGGCAGGAGACCCATGCACAATACGGAGTGCTCTGACACGCATTTGCTCGAACGCAATGTGCACATTTGCATATGCCGCCATAGGGGTTTCCTCGGATACATATTCGGTAGATGGGCGGCCTGTAATGTGCTGAACGAAATAGATGAGCAAGTTGTGAGTAACGACACGAGGTGTAGCACTTATCTCCAAGGTACAACCCTGCCAGGTGAAGACTGCGGCCCTGCACTCGGTCCCGAAAAGATATGTTTTGCCCTCCGCAAGTTCTGCGCCGAAGACCTCGGCCTGTCCATGAGCCAGCTGAGGAGTGGGTTCAGAAGGTGTGGGGCTGCCTGGAATGAATTTGCCTCGTGGTTGCGTACCAACGTACCTTGATTGCTAGGGAGGTACCAGGGTCGAGCTCGAACCTATACTCTGTCTCCGCCTCAAGTACCCACTCTTTCATGTCAGGCTGCGTTCCATCAAAATGTGAATCAGACATCATAGACCACTAAGTGATGTCTCAACACAGAAACTGGTATTGATGAGCAAGATTCAAGCTTCTTCTACAGACGGAATGAGATCGAATGCGGTCTTCTTCGCAGCTTCGTGAGCTCAAATTAATCTGCGTTGTTCCACGACACACGCGGCGACAAGAACGTTCTGATTGCGACGGATGGAAGTGAAGGGCAAGGAAGCAACGCAGATGATGGCTGCGAGCAATTTCGTTGTTTTTTTGCGCCAAACTCTAAGTTTCGATGGGATTGTTTGGGTCTTCTCGTCTTCTCGAGCTTCCAAGTTCTATTCATTCTATTCTCAAGATATCTAATAGCGTTCAATCCAAGCTTCTTCTTTTGATTCCTGAAACCCGACGTGTCCAAGGTGCCGCTGACAACGGATGATACCCTCAGCTCGAAGTTACTTTGATGACTTCGTCACCCGCCGGCATTCACTAACTTAGTCACTCTAATGGCCTATATGATCTCCTCAACTGGATCGCCCACGCTTTATTGATCAGGAATGCCGTAAAGGCGCGGCAGAGGCTAGAGCTTATAAAGTGTAAGCTCGCCCTCTTCTTTCGTTGTTCCCAATCAGCCAGTAGTAAGCATGGACTCAGCCAGCGACAATTCTGAGAAAAGGGAGGATCACGCACATGCGTCTAGTACCGTACACAGCTACGATGTCGATGTCGGTGCTCAGCTGGTTGCTGAGACAGACAGTCCCCTCACTCCACAGGAGGCCTCTCGCCTGAGGTATGTTGTTCTGCCAGGACCACCTAGACCTTTCATTCATAGGTTCTCATAGGGCCAAGATTGACTGGCATATTATGCCATTCATGTGCAGTAAGTCTTTGAGATCATCGAAGTTGTTCGCTTGACGAAGACGCATTGACAGTCATGTACTTGTGAGCGTCCTACCCCCAATTGCCACGTTTCTTCTGAACAGTCTCTGTAGAATCACGTTCATGGATAAAACCACCCTGGGAGAGGCAGCGGTGCTGGGCATAATGTGCGTGTTGCCCACATGTTGTTACCTTTGCATGCACTAACCTTCTCGCTATGTCAGCGGGGATGCACATCTAACTACTAACCAGTTCAACTGGCTTGGCACGATATTTTATCTAAGCTACCTCGTTTTTCAATACCCTCAGAACTTGGCGTTGCAGCGCTTTCCTGTTGGAAAATGGATGAGGTACGCTAAGAGTCATTTGCGTCCAATATGCCCCATATTCTGATGGGCATTCAGCATCAATATCTTTCTGTGGGCCGTGGTCTTGCTATGTCATGCTGTTTGCAAATCTTTCGGATCATTGTTAGCGGTGCGCTTCTTGCTGGGGATGTGCGAAGGTGCTATCACCCCCGGCTTCATGATTGTCACATCCATGTTCTATACTCACGCCGAGCAAACGAAGCGTGTCGGTTATTGGTGTAAGCTCTGGCTCATTTGTTCATTCTCTCTGTCTCATTTTTTCTCAGTTTTGATGAACGGTTTTGCTGTGATTATTTTGGGTTTTATTAGTTATGGCCTCCTTTACACGCATACAGCCTCCTTCATGCCCTGGCAATGGTGAGTCACAATCTTACATGATGCGGGGGCAGTACCTTACTGATCACACAAGGCTCATGATTATCACTGGCATCATTACATTGATCACCTCCGTGCTCTTCTGGTGCGTACAAATCATGATTATCATGCAGATTACCTATTCATCCCTTTCGATCTAACAAGGTTTTTCTTCCCTGATTCGCCCACAACCGCTCGGTTCTTAACCCCAGAAGAGAGAGTCGCAGCGATTCGCAGAATTCAAGTGAATCAAAGTGGCGTAGAGAACAAGCGGTTCAAGAGGGAACAGTGAGCTTTAATATCTATTGTTCGCGACACACCACGTCATTCTCTTTTCGGCAGGTTCCTCGAAACCATTAAGGATCCAAAGACGTGGTTAATGGCATTCTTTGCGGGGTCTGCGTACGTTTTTGCACCATTACATATCCGCGTATCTAAGCATTCACGTGTGTCATTAGAAACATCGTGAATTCTGTAAGAAGTTGTCTAATAAAGCTTACATACTAAGTACTGATGCATCTCAGCTCACTAATCAACGCCAGTTGATTGTTGCACAATTCGGTTTCAATGGTATCCAGACAACTCTCCTTGGCTGTGTTGATGGTGGAGTTGAAAGTGCGTCCCTCTTTTTGTTGTACGATACCTTTTTCACCTCACCGTATGTTGCAGTTCTCACCATTTGGCTGGGAGTGGTTCTTGCTTCACAACCATCCATCGGCAGGTCATATGCTGGTGTCCTAATGTACATTCCTGCGATACTCGGCTCGATACTAGTTAGCACACTTCCGTTCTCCAACAAAATAGGTTTACTATTCTCATACTGGATTTCAAGTACGTGTTATGACTTCATTCAGGAAGCGCCTCGAGGCGTAAGGCACTGACGGACCTTTTCATTTCATCCTCCAGTCTTTGCGATTGCGCCATTTACTATCTTTCTTGGTTGGGTCAGTTCGATAACATCCGGACACACGAAACGTATGGGCCGTTTATTTTTGTCGCACTTAGTCACAAGCTCAATGATATCTGCACAGGGATTACCACCAATGCCATCGTCCTGTGCTCATATGCGATTGGTAATGCCGTCAGCCAGTTTATGTGGAAGGCACAGTATCAACCCAGGTGCGTCGCGAACTCATTCTCTGACATCATGCATCACCGATCATCACGGTTCACACTAAATTTGATGTAGGAACCATGTTCCATGGGCGGTGATCACATCATGCAATTTCGCTGCCGGTATCGCCTTAGTGGTTCTTCGTTTCATGCTTGCCAGTGAAAATACGAAACGAGAGCGTGAAACCCCCGACGACAAGCATGATGCGGTGTACATACTGGACGAATCGGGTACGGAGAGGAAGGTGGACAAAGCCTTCCTCGATCTGACGGACAAACAAAACCGCGACTTCCGCTATGTTCTATAGGTGTTGCCTTGGTAGTCACGCTTGATTCCCTGCCAAAAACTTCTCGGATTTCCGATTCTCCGTCCTCACCAATGATTATTATACCTTACATCCTTGTTACATCTTGTCCACGCCTGTATAGTTTGGTACTTCAGTGTTTGCTATAATTTCCGTGCTGAAAAATGATGTTTTGATATACTCCTTGTACAAAATAAAGGTCTACTGTGCGCTATGGATGATTCTATCTGGTACAACAACTCCGGGTTTGATCAAAGAAACGACGAGACCTTCGTCGGCCGTCGAACAGCCGCCGAGTTTCCTTCTAGATGCTTATATGCGATGTGAAAATCAGGGACTACCTTTTTCGACGTCGATGACCTCCTTAAATCTTTCTTCATAGCGATCGGTCTTCCAAAGAAGTCCACAGGCGGCTAGTTGACGAATTCAGTAGGTGATCTGCGCAACACAAATTCATCCTGACCTTGTCTGCAATGTCCACTGTCTCAGAAGTGCGTGCTCGTTTGTTTTCGGGGCCTGGCTCAGAAGAAGCATCCAAGCGGCGCAATTCATCGCTACCTTCTATGACTTCCATGGGCTCGGGAGCTTCGTCGACATTTTCCGTGACGCCCTTCCTTGATCTAATGGTCAAATGAGCGATGCAGACACCGAATGAACAGATAGACAGACGTTTTGAAGAATTTGGCTTTTGCTTGTTCCTTTCCTTTCTCCACCGCGTCTGCTTGCTTTGCGACGAGTGCGGCGTCAATCTTGGGTCGAGTTAGAACGATCATCTCATATTCATCCAAAGTCACAAACCTCAGTGGCGACCAACTGTCTAACAGCATACCGAGAGACCGTGATATCTTCGGCGCGCTTGCCGTCGTAGGTAATAAAAACATCGATTGGACTGCGTGAACGAATTACATCAGTCGGCGAGGGGATGCGTCATGCAGAACTCACGGGTCAAGCCTATATACATTTTGGCCATCCTCAGCCTTCTCTTGCACAAAGCGAAGTTCAAAAGACACCATAATCTCCACCAAGCGCGAGAGCAGGGCTCTTTCCTGTGGCTTTATTACTTGGCTGTTGACCTGAAAAATATGTCTTGAAATGGCAAGCAAGTGTGGTACGGTCCACTCACTGGTCGCAAAGGAGGGGAAATTATACGATTGATGAATGGCGCAAATTCAAGTTGCAAGACTTGACCTGTGACGAGGTGTCTGTTGGCCCCTGCAGACCGACCGGTAGAGCGGATACCGTTTGCTAACGATTTGTAAATTTCTTCGTTTGCGCGCGTCAGCTGCAAGTTCTACTAGGAATGAATATCTTGCAAACACACAAAAAGTAAACGCTTACATCCCAGTCTGAACTATCTCGTTCTACCCGTTTTTCCCCTCGCTCTCGGAATAGCGGATGGAATGGGACCAGGAAATATGACAAATATGTATGCAGCGCGAAGTCCCCGTCCGTATACATGACCGATGAAAAAGAGTCAAAGGTCGTCAACCACTCGCCAGCCTTCTCGTAGTGGTTCAGGTTCGCATCGTGCCGGTGACAATTGATATAATGCGCAAAACAGCCTATACTTGGGTAAATAAATGGGATGGATGTCGTAGATGTTGCGCTGACCATTTGCTATACTTGCAGGATTGTTCAATCCTTCAATTGTATGGCTTAGGCGGTTCACATATCGTGCCTCTTCCTCTTCGCCCATACCAAGCTCCTTGACACGTTTTCGGGATAAAGGAGCAAATATTTCGTTGATTACGGAAGTTGCGGTAGTGTCCCCCTCCTTCATGCCTACTGTAGCACGGCGAATGAGAGGTTCAGTTACCTCATCATTGCGAGACTTGATGAACTGAAGATTGAAGATTTTATAAGCGTGGTGCGTACACCATGTAAGTACACACCTGCAGAGTATTGAGACAGCCTCGGAGATCGCCTTTGGCCACGCCAACCAATGTACTCAGTGCCCTGGTATCAGCTCGTAACCCCTCCAACTCGCAAATCTCTCGGAGACGCTTGACAATATGACTATCGGCAAGTCTCGTATACCGAATTTGCCGGGCGTGAGGACGGAGTTTGGCGAGTGCATTCGCATTTTGGTCATTACAGATGCATATTATCGGGCGAAGCAGTGGACGCTTGTCTTTCTGGTCGCTCTTTTTCCCTGCCAAAACAAGTTCGAGGGAGTGTCATCATTCCCAGAGGAAAACTTACGTTTGTTCTTTGGCTTGTCAAAGGTGAGTGAAACCAGCTTGTTCACAAATCCACTTGACTAGTAAAATGTGTTAGTGATCACAGTCAGGATCGTTATTCATAACACATACACTGTCCCCGCCTCCTGTGGCCCCATCTATCTCGTCAATGATGAGTAACATAGGTTTCACGCTTCCGACTGCAGACCCTGATTCCAGCGCCGGTCGTATTCGCTCGTCGATGACCTGTGCAGAGCGCGCATCACTGTGCGGAGTGAGCACTAGACCAAAATCTCTGTTGGAGAAGCAGACCTCGCGTTTATCTCCATTACTTCATATCCGGCCTGCTTCGCGACAACATGAGCTAATGTCGTCTTACCAAGCCCAGGGGGACCAGATATTAGCAGTAGCTGTTAAAGGCCACAAATAATCAAATGTGCACATTCTGTTGCATTATATGAGCGATTACCTTTTCTCGTGGCCGGTGGTATTCATCGTCAGGGTTATAGTTCTCATCATCTTCCCGCAGCCTCTTCTTGCTCTTCTTCTTACCGAATACACACCAGTCCCATTGCTTTAACCAAGCCATTGTTTCACGAGCAACACGCTCATTACCTAACAGTTCTGTGAATTTTCGAGGGCGATATCGATCAACCCAAAGTGTTTCCTCTGGGACTGGGGGCTTGTGTGACTCAGACGCTCTGGAAGTGGCTTTCCTGGCAAAACATATGAGGTTGTGTTCCCAATGGAGTCAAAAAAGACACACGAAATGGACAACTTCGAAGCAGTAGCAACCGATAGCTCGTCCTTGAGTCTGTGTATAGGCACATCCAATAGGTTGCTTAATCGTGTTGGAGCAGAAGAAGTCTGCACACAATGAGCATAGACAAGGAAAGGAATGCATTCGTATCTTGCCTTCTGTGTCGTGCCCACGTACCGCTTTCGCCCTATATTTATTACGTTCCCGTCATACGTCGTAGCACGAAGCGGAGTACGTATGAGCGTAGGGATAAATGATCTGGAGGATGAAGACACGGTGTTACGGGGACCCTGTGGGATGAGACCCAGGATATCTGATATGGGAGGGAAATGATCGTCTGGAGGACCGTAATAAGTCAACGAGCAGTCTTAGAGCACGGGAAAGCGCGACCTTGTGATTCATATGATATCCCACTTGATGGACAAGTATCGGTTTGGGCTGATAGATTGAGAGTCAGCAGCAAGCTACAGGAGTGCATGTCTGCTCACATCCGTCCACATCATGTGAACCCAACAATCCGTTTGGTTGAAATGCGTTCTTCTTCTCTACTTGCTCACTTGCACTCGACTCATCAAACTCCTGCGCTCGTTCTTCTGGTCGTGCATGAGTTGGGGCAACGCACAATCCGCCCAAAAGGCCATTCGATAAGAAGACGGAACTGAGCCCATCTGTGATGGGTGAGGAGCCCAGCAACGAGTTCGATGGACCGGACCCAAGTAGTCCAGTAGCTACAAATGTATCTGCCATGACAGTCAGTGACAAATGACTTTGAGATACAGTCGCGTCGAAACGCGCGCCACCGTGGGAACACTGACGCGACGCGTCTGTGTGAGAACTCGCATGTCTTAGCCTCAGCGCAAGCTGCGTCTATGGAAATACACGTGACCCTGAATCTTCGACACGAACTTAAGCTTCACCCACAGTCTCCATGTCCCTAGCCTACTTGCGACAATCAGGACGGTGAATTGTTTGATGTGAGTCACACCGGTCTTTGCCTTTGTTGTCGGCTTTTGCTAACCGAACCCCAATTGCAGTCCATCGTCGACTGCGAGATTGCTCGAGACACAGATGCAGGCCACGCACATCTCGCCAAGTACGTGACATCCAAATTGAAGTGGGTCTCTCACCTGAACGATGCTGTCAAGCATTTACAATTGGTTCTGGACCAGTGTCCAGTCAGCCATCCTGACCAGGCAGCAGCTCTCAGCAACCTCGTGTGTGCCCTCATTGAAGGCTACACTCAAAACCATCTTCAAGACATCGACTCTCGACGCTTTGCAACGCAATGCTTGGGTGCACCTCGCTTGTCATGGAAAGCAGGACCGTGAGCAGCCCTATAACTCACGTTTCGCCATGAGAGACAAACCTCTGGCGCTGCTTGATATCATGGAGAACGACACTCCACACGCTGATTTCGAGTTCTTGTCGGAGACACCCGACGAAGTCATCCACCTCGCAGCTGGACTTCAGTTGTCTGGATTCAAAAGCGTCATCGGCACTCTGTGGGTGGTCGACGACGCCGTCGCAAAACACGTCGAAACTTTCTACGAAAACATGTTCAAGAATTTTGAGGATGGTGGTGTCATGAAATGTACGAAGGCAGCCTGGGCACTCAACCGTGCTACAAACGCCGTGAAGACGAAAGCGCCGCTTGAGCAGAGGATGGTTTTCATTCATTCTACTTTCTACATATGTATGGGCGGAGCGATTTCGATTTCGTGTCACCTCCATGTACGCGCGCCACTAATTTGAGTTAGTGCCATGCGCGCAAAAGCGACTATAGTATGTACTGCCCATCCGGGCAGTCCCTCGCATTACCCAACCCCCTCTTGATACACAAACACATCGTACCTCAACTCCTCTAACGAACAAGCCCACCACCCGCATCCACAAGAGGATACAACCTCCCCCAACAACATCCGCCCTCCCCATCATCCACCCATAGGGTCTCACTATGGTGGCCCGCATCCGCGTGGAACAAACTCAACTCCATCACAGCAGCTAGCAAACATGGGGCTTATCCAGCTCGTGCTGCTCGGCCAACACCCGTCGCAATCAGCTCGACAACAGGCATTTTCGTGCTTGCCTTCTTCATCAGATGATCACCCATAGCTGGGAATATGGACGACGTGCTTACCCGCTGCTTCAGCTGTAGTTGCATGATGTGCCGACGGGACAGCAGAGGGAAAAGAAAATGTGGTGATGATTGGGAGTGTTGTTTTGGATGGCGCCAACAGCTATGTCTCCCTGCCAAGCCCTTTTTCATCGCGCAAGGCAGACTTTACCATCCTCCACTATATGTCCAGTTTATAAGGGCAGTCACAATCAACGAGATTTTCAGCCTGGCCTGGTGCGAGTGCGAATCGATCCGCTCACTACCAACAACTCTTAAATTCCCTATGTCAGCATGCCTCGAACCTTATGAAGGATCAACGATTTCGTCGATGTCCTGAACTGCACGCCGGGATCCTGACACTAAGCGATAGGCGTCACTGTCGGTCGCGGCAAGCTCGTGGGCACGGGATTCAGTCGTCAGACTTCGATGCGCTCGCATGTTTATAAGACATGCATGAAACAATAAGGTCCGATTGGAGACCATAGCATAGGTGACATCATCAGCGCTGCAAAATTCTCCATCGACTTGATGCCGACATCCTGTAAGTCGGTTTCTCCTTTGTTCTACGAGACGTCGGCTGTCAGCCCCTCGAGAAGATGCATCTAGACTCCAGATTATGACCCGCGCAATCGTTAACCTATCATATTAGAATGGGTTTTGACCGTGGCATGCCCAGAGCAGTACAACGCTGAATGTATAAGGGAATCATACATCCACTTTAAGAAACTACATAACCCAGAGCCAGGATCATATGCACATTGCACGCTGTCCCTCGAAGAACGAAAGCTGGCACTTTTCAAGGTGCGTCCGCTGCTTGAAGGTTTGAAGACTATCTTCCACTCACAACCAAGTCTTTTCAGAGATCTTATCCATCAACTACCGGCTGGAGTCATTGACGTTGTCGGGAACGTTTAATTCCGTGTGTCTACGTAGAGTGTAAGGTTAAAACGGGATTTCTTCTTACACGCAAGTTGAGGCAAGCTGTGGAGCAGCCCATACCCGACCTTGATGCGCTTTAAATCAGACCACGGATACTTGAGAGGTACATCAAGCGCAGTAGCTCTCGCCACTGTCTCGGCTGAGGGTGACCGACATTCTCCAAACACGTATACGCCATATTGCATGATCATACAACTGTTTCGTACAGTTCCACATCCTGAATCTACATACCTTGACAGACCCTTTCAAGCAACCTGCACTCACAGCCGAGACACCTCAGCTCCACTCTAAATCGGAAACATCATTGACGTTATTGCCTAACATTAAGGTTTTGCTGAAGACAAGCAGGTCAGCGGGATTGCCGCCACAACATGACGGTGAAACATACACAGGCGATGATTTAACATAATTTCAAGGATAGTCTTGATTAACTCCGCCTTCGCCTGAGATTCTTTCTTCTTCTGAGAGCGTTGAAACCGTAACTTCGCTATCCAAGCAGGCAAGCTTCCTTGATATGTGTAGACAGCAGTCTTCATGGCTTCTTCATATGCCTGGACGGCAGCGCTCACGTCTTCCTTGACAGCAACTGCATGCGGAGATGCAATGTATCGCTCGAGAGCGACAATAAAAGAGGGAACAGACTCTGGCTGGTCCCGAAGATAGCGCCGCTTGTCGAAAATGTAGAAAGAGCGTTCGAAGATAATGACAATAGCTAAATGATCAATAATAAGCGGGTTCATCGCAACATAGCCTCAAAATTCACCAGAACTGAGCTGAAGAATGTTCTCCAAGGGTGATGAGCCAGAGGCCTGGCACATTCGCAAGATGAGAAATGTGTGCACAGTCTGTGGCCAATTTAACATACCACAGAGAGTAACCTAGACCGCATCTCTGTTCGATGACTTTTATGAAGCTGGTCAAATCATGATGGAAAGTTGAAAATCGTCCACCTCTGCTGAAGATCGATACACTCACAGTCTGTCAACGAGCAACATCCTCAGTGAGCATGGCCCAAAGTCAAAGAATAAAGAAACTAACCTCCTATTGATAGATCAGCGATGTCGTTCGCAAGCATAGGATCAACACACTCACATGCTGCGAAGAATGGGCAATGACTTCGATCAGATGGCTCGAGCTCGAAGGAGGATCAACACACTCACATTCTGCGAAGAGTGGGCAACGACTTCGATCAGCATTGCTCGAGCTCGAAGGAGGATCGACAGACTCACATCCTGCGAAGAGGGGGCAACGACTTCGATCAGCATGGCTCAAGCTCGAAGGAGGATCGACACACTCACATCCTGCGAAGAGTGGGCAACGACTTCGATCAGCATGGCTCGAGCTCGAAGGAGGATCAACACACTCACATTCTGCGAAGAGTGGGCAACGACTTCGATCAGCATGGCTCAAGCTCGAAGGGGGATCGACACACTCACATCCTGCGAAGAGTGGGCAATGACTTCGATCAGCATGGCTCAAGCTCGAAGGAGGATCAACACACTCACATTCTGCGAAGAGTGGGCAAGGACTTTGATCAGCATGGCTCGAGCTCGAAGGAGGATCAGCACACTCACACCCTGTAAGTAAATGCCCAACATAAATCAGAGCAACCTTTGAACTTTCCGATAATCTTACCCAGATATGTGTAAACCAGCCACCCAATTTCCATATTATCTCCTCATGAGCCTCAGATGCTGTTGTCTTAGCAGAGCCAAAAACTTTCGGGAGCGTTCTGGACGACATCAGTTACCAACACTCACGGCAGGCAAAGGAGACCATGGGTAGTTACTTCTCAACTGCATATTTCATGCAGAGCTCCAAGTTGGTCTGCTGGGTCGAGACGAACAATTGCTGCAGTACTTCATTATCCATGGTTCCAGCTGTACACTCGATGAGTGGCCCGCAATCTGCATCGTCCTTGTCCATGTCTGATGGATCAATGGTCATCATGTCCGGGTTCATAAGTCGACAATGAACAGCTTACTAGGGAGGCATATATGACGTTTTGGAGGGCATTGAATGTCCTTGGAGTGGTATAAAAACTTCAATTGTGACCCGATAGCAAATGACTCTTCAGCGTGCTTCGGCGCCAGTTCTTCAGCCTCCTCCATCGATGATCCCTTCGATTTCAGCTGTGCGTATGCGACATCGTAGAGGGCATCAAACTTTGTGAACAATACCATCACTGCAACTGAGGATTGTGAATCTGCGCATCAGTCGAACATCAACGATGGTCGGATGAGAAAGCTTACTGCTTCCTGTGTCACACTGAGAGAAAAATTTGATTTCGCCTTCGGTGAACGACCTGCTTGCCTCGTCCATTGGGATGCAGTACCTATGTTAAAACGTGAGGTAGCGCATGTCGCGATTGATCAGTTGCAATCACCAGATAGCATGGAGTTGATCCTTTAATTTGGTTTCCTTGGAACGGCTCGCGATAAATGCCTTCATCTTGTCAAATTCAGATTCCCCGCCTGCTTCAAACCCGCGTGAATCATGAAAGACGAAACCTGGGTTGTTTCGAAACACCATTTCATTTTCAATATCGTGTTCTCCACGCTGATAACGCGTCAGTTCATGTTACCAACTATCGAAAGTACACGTCACCTCTGTAGAAGCCATCAAAACTGTGGGATCGATCTAATGTCCATCGCTCAGTCATCACTACCATCCTCCTACTAGCATTGTGATGCCCACCTTTTTCCCGGCGCTGTTGTATATTTCTGGGTTCTCCCGCGTGTTGCAAACTCTCTGAAGGATGGTAGTTTTTCCTGCATTCGCTCTTCCTATAACGAGGATTCGAAAGCGACCGATTTGCTGTCTTATCTCTGAAGGGTCCATGGGGGAAGGTAAATGTGACGGAGAAGCGTTGGTGTAGTCTTAATCACCACAGTTTGTCAGACTCGCATAAATGTTTTTAGTGGCCATTCTTAGACCGACGGATTTCACTGCTGGACGCCGTTAGAGTCCGGAGTCAGCGTTTCCATAAGTTTAATGAATTTCATGAACGAGTGTGACAAACTGAGCTTTTACGACCCGGCCGCTCATCTGAGCCTTCATGCGAGAATTAAATACATCTTCAGTCATCGCGAATAGTGGATGTTTGGAACTTGACGTCCAGGCTGAGGCTTCCAGCTGATGCCAATCGGTAATTATCGGATGGTGTAATTTCGTAAGTTGCCGCGGGTATTTCTTGCACCCAAATCTTATTACACTCCTTTCGTCGTCTTCGCGTCGTCCTCATCGTCGTTCCCCGCAATGCTTACAACTCGCGGCGTCACCCGCATCTCACGGAGAGCTGTCAACAGTGCAAAGAACTCTCGCTTCATTGCAACCGCAACGCCTTCATTGTTGCGCGTCGTCGTTCCTTCCGTGTCAAAACAAAATTCAACTGTTCGTCTTTCCCGCACTTCAGCACCCCAACCCGGTGAGCTGGCAGTCTGCGACTGATTGTTTCTCTCACTGACCGTGTCTTATTTGCTCTTTCGCATATTTTATTCCATCCGGACCAACTCGGGTGATAGCTCGTACATATGCAACTGAGGCGAAGGGTGCCATTGGCACTGTAAAAACTGTCATTGGTGCAGTCGTCGACGTTCAGTTTGAGACTGATGCTCTCCCACCCATCCTCAATGCACTGGAAGTTCAGGACTTCCACGGTGGCCGCCTCGTGCTCGAGGTCGCATCACATCTTGGCGAGAACTCCGTTCGTACCATTGCTATGGACGGTACAGAGGGTCTCGTCCGTGGTCAAAGGGTTGTCGACACCGGTGCTCCCATCCAAATTCCTGTGGGTGCCGCAACTCTCGGCCGTATCATGAACGTCATTGGTGAACCCATCGACGAGCGTGGTCCCATCAAGGGTGTCAAGCTCTCCCCAATTCATGCCGATCCTCCTCCCTTCGTTGATCAGTCAACCACCGCTGAGGTTTTGGAGACTGGTATTAAGGTCGTTGACCTTCTTGCTCCTTACGCTCGTGGTGGCAAGATTGGCCTATTCGGTGGTGCTGGTGTCGGCAAGACCGTCTTGATTCAGGAACTCATCAACAACGTTGCCAAAGCTCATGGTGGTTTCTCCATTTTCTGCGGTCAGCTAGCCTTCAAACTTCATGTCGTATCATGACCTTATATTTTTTGGATAGGTGTCGGTGAGCGTACTCGTGAGGGCAACGATTTATACCATGAAATGATTGAAACTGGTGTCATCAACCTCGAGGGTGACTCCAAGGTCGCTCTCGTCTTCGGTCAAATGAATGAACCCCCTGGTGCCCGTGCCCGTGTGGCTCTTACTGGTCTCACTATCGCCGAGTATTTCCGTGACGAGGAAGGCCAGGATGTGCTGCTCTTCATCGACAACATTTTCCGCTTTACCCAGGCTGGTTCCGAGGTGTCCGCTTTACTTGGTCGTATCCCCTCTGCTGTCGGTTACCAACCCACGCTCTCCACTGATATGGGTGGCATGTATGTCCATTTTTGTGCTCACCATCACATCAATTTGACCTTGAGTATAGGCAAGAACGTATCACTACCACTAAGAAGGGTTCTATCACTTCTGTGCAGGCAGTCTACGTGCCCGCTGATGACTTGACTGACCCTGCTCCTGCTACCACCTTCGCTCACTTGGATGCCACCACTGTGTTGTCGCGTGGTATTGCCGAGCTTGGTATCTATCCCGCTGTCGACCCCCTCGATTCCAAGTCACGTATGCTCGATCCCCGTATCGTTGGTCAGGAGCACTACGATGTTGCTACCGCTGTCCAGAAGATTCTTCAGGACTACAAGTCTCTCCAGGATATTATCGCCATTCTGGGTATGGACGAGTTATCGGAAGAAGATAAGTTGACGGTTGGTGCACATCCAAACCAATGTAGAACTGGACACTGAGAACATATTAGGTCGAGCGTGCTCGTAAGATCCAACGTTTCATGTCGCAACCCTTCCAGGTCGCACAGGTCTTCACCGGTTACGAAGGCAAGCTTGTTCCTTTGAAGGATACCATCCGCTCCTTCAAGGAGATCCTTTCCGGTACACATGATAACCTCCCTGAGTCTGCATTCTACATGGTGCGTACGACATGCTTGGGTCCGCTATGATGTCCGCTGACGTGTTGAAACAGGCTGGTACGATCGAGGACGTCAAGTCCAAGGCTGAACAGCTCGCCAAGGAGATGGGTGGTAACTAGGCGCTTCGCACTCATCGTACTTACTCCAGACTGCTATTCATGTAGAATAGAGCAAGTACATGCACCCAAAATTGTCACTATATCCGGATGCTTTTGGCAGCGCCAGTTCATGACGCCTGGAATCCATTCTCAATTAGTGTTTCCCCTGCTTGCATGGCGTGCGTGGAGTCGTGCACGCTGGTGGTGAGCAATCTCATCTGGTTTTCATTTCACCAGCAATTGAGCTGGAGTATGTTTAACGTTAACGAGATGATGTAAGCGACAATGCGCTGATGATACGGTAGCAGGAGTAATAAGCACAGAACCAACGAGAAGGGTTGCTCATGTGTGAAAGCCAAACAAGCTGTTATAAGGCGCTATGGCCGAGTGGTTATGGCGACAGATTAGAAATCTGTTTCGGTTTCCGAGCGCAGGTTCAAATCCTGCTGGCGTCGTACATTTTTTGTTTTCCCCGTCCTGCGGTACAACGTTCTTACTTCTCGCTTCGTTTATTTTATCTTCAGTGCCAGTGGCACACGGCAGCGTTTACATACATTGATACAACCAGACTCTAATCTGCCATGTCAGGCAAGCTGGGTGAACCGTGTATAGTTGCGAAAATATCGGGCGGACATCAAGAACATTCGGGTGGATCACAGTAGACTGATCACCAGTCTAGGATCACAGCGCTTGAGCCAAGCGTAACCCCCCATATTCACAACCGTTAAAATGGTGGCATGTGCCAGTCGACGTCCCTAAACATCTGGTATACGCACCTCACCCTGTGGGAATAATGCATTATCATTGTAATTACAAGATACAGGTAATGCATTAATAATTGTAAGCTAATAATAGCTAATGATGCATTACTTCATGATAATTATTAATGTTGGTTTGGAGGGTTAGAGGTTAGATTTTAGCTGTTAGAGGGTTGGATGTTAGAGGTTAGATGTTAGAAGGTTAGAGGGTTAGTGGTTAGTGGTTAGTGGTTAGTTAGGCTTAGCTAGGATTATATTCTGCCTTGGTGTGTTGGGTGACAATTGAACTTTAATTTTAATTTTAATTTAAAATTAAAGACTAGTAGTTACAATAGTTAATGCATTACATCAGTCTTGTAACTAGCATTCATTTAATGCATTAAAATGACAAGGTAGCCTGGTATACGAGTATAAAGAAGGGGTGTGAAGGTAATGTCAAGGTACACGACTGAGTAGTACTCAAATATTTATGTTTGAAATTGTACAAGCAACTGCTCGGGGGGATAGCTGCATCTCCATTTGCAGCATAGAGCGGGCTTCGTTTTTACTTGGGAGCTGAGTGGTGCATGGTTAAGGACCGTGGCATGGGTGACACTAATGGAGCTTACCACTGAACCAAGCTCGTAAGCTGGCCTTTGTAGTTTCATCACTCTGATCCATGACGGAGTGGTAAAATTCAAGAGCTTCTCCATGTCTACCAGCCTGAAGAAGCGCAAGACACCGTTGCTGAATTGTGGTTTGCCACAGTGACTTGAGGTCCCATCCGAAAAGCTGCCAAACAACGCAGTCGAACATGCACTTGGTAAATTTCAGCCGGATTTATTGACGTACCTCGGTAAACACCTCATACTTGGAATGAATTTCTATTTTCACAAAGAAATTGCTAGCGTTGACAGCGGCAGTGAAGTGGTCAACAGCTTCGTTGTAACGCATACCCTTCAACGCAATGATTCCCACTTGGACACGTAAATATGCCTGATATGCAAAGCGCAGAAAAACAGTGTCAGCCACGAACCTGGCGCTTATTGGATGCACGATACTCACTTCAACGATACGGCAAGGAATGGGATCAGTCTCGGAAGAACTAGTGCAAGCTAGTTCTTTGATGCGCATTATTGCATCCCTATGTTCGTTTGCACTAAAAAGTACAATGGACTGAAAACCGTAAGAAAGACAGAATGTGTAAGAAGAATTCGACCTGCCTTGATCAAGAAAAGTAGGTGATTCGTCTTTGAATCTCCGTTTGTGAACGTGGATGCAATGTCGAAAGCCGTCATTGCCTCCCGGACCCGCTTTTTTCCGCAGAGAGCAATGCCCTTGGAGATAAAGCCTGTCAACGAGGGTTGTATGGTAACGGACTACGTCAGGATCAAAGTTAGCCTATTTGAGGGTCAAGGTGGGTTAGTGTTTCTGACCTTAATTGCATCACGAAGTGCGGAATCCCAGTCAAGTTTTTGCGCCATAACAAAAGAACGATTGGCATAGGAGGTGTACTTGTTGGGATTAGCAATGACCTCTCTTATGAGGAACGCTGAGGACCGCTTCAGCGGAGCGCAAGTCCCCCTTGAGGCATGCATCACGAATTATCGTGTGTATAGCGAGAATCTGCAAGAGTCAGCAAGACACGCTCAAATTTTGAGACATAAGTCAATGGTGGACACGTACGTTGGGTTCAATGTCTCGATCCTTTCAAAAAGACGCGAGATGAGATAATGGAGGGACGGTTTAAAAAACGCGAACTCACCTGGTGCGGCACCTGTTCGTCTTCCAGCACATAGCACTTAGGAACTTCCCACTCTGAGATCTTCTTATCATCACCTCCGCTGAGGACGTGCTTGCTATCCATGGTGAACGTAACGCAGAATACGGGGCCGGAGTGCTTGAATATGGCGACCGTTGATCTTTCTAACAGCTCCCAGAGGCGAACATGTGAGTCATCAGATGAGGAGGCGACAAGAGTGCCAGTAGTATTGATGGCAATGTCGCTGACGCGAGCTTGATGGCCCTCTTAGGGATCACCAACTTGCTGCCAGGTGGATGAATCCCACTCCCGTATAGTTGGATTAGTGTCGGATCCCCCTGAGAGAAGGCGTCTCCCATCCGGCGTCCATTGAAGTGTGTTATTGTGCGCGATTTCGCCGCCTTCTTCTTCTTTGAGTTCGGCAATTGCTGCGTGAG
>JABBWD010000241.1:0-26475 GCA_016628565.1 Suillus placidus | reverse complement strand
GCGCCAAAAGACACCGAATTGAAACCATGAGCTCACCTAGCAAGTAAATCACGTGAGTTTTTATCATCACCGTCAAGAGTCCTTATGGTTCGATGAACGACGCAGTGTACGGAAGGTTGTATAGCGATCCGGATTGCAAACACAGTGTGAGGACCCTCCCATACAAGTCATACCCAGGCCAATGCATCCAGAGTCCAGAGACTCCCTTGTAGTTATAAGAGCACAGATGGCTTCCGGAAAGAGCTCCTCTGGTATTCGTCTGATGAGCCTCGCACACTCAAGTCTTTCGACCATAATTCAAACTTACGGCCTATAGTATATCTGCTTCCTATTGCGGCGATCACTCCGCAGGTGCCTGTGACAACCAGGAAGATTACAACGAGAAAGACCAGTATTTTCCTGGATTGCTGGTACATTGCATGTAACCGAGTGATAATGATGACTTGCATGATGTTTCGGTTAATTTAACATCATCGAGACACTGCAGCTCAGTTGGCTCACCGGCCAGCATGGCATTTACGACCACGGTCATCCAAGTTAGCGTGGAGTACAGGATATTGCCTGCAAAACCCCAGGTAGTGATGAGCCTCGGAGGACCAACATTCAAAACAAACTCACAACTATTGCGGTCATTATATTGAACCAGGTTGGCAACCTCACTCACCCCTACATAGGAATGTAGTTGTGTGGATATGAACGTATACATTGGTGCAAAACACTCACTTTATCTGTCACCGAGACTGACGGTAGACTTTCTGTATCCAGCCAGTCAGAAGTAATAAACACAGTGTATGTGAGACATACCCAGCATGTAAATGCTGATTGTGAAAGAAGGCTTATTAGTACAGCGCCATTTGGTAGCGTTGCAAACATACACAGTGTATGGCATTCCAAGGTAGCGGACCTAGCATATTTTGACGTTAACACGACTTGCCAACGACGCTCATAACGCAATGCACGTACACCGAGATATAGAATAGTCACGAGGGACCAGCGTTGGCTCTGCCCCGAGTGACTTGTATGACTGTGCTGGTCTTCTAATATAGACTTTTCTCACCCAGATCAGTTCATACTAGAATAAACCACCATCAGTAAGAGGTGCTCCAGCAATGGTATGAACATACCTCTTTTCCCAGACTAAGTGCTAGAAATATCATAAGGATACCAGCAGTTGTTGAGTATTGTTTTGCTCACCCCAATCGTATATCACCGCGACACAGGTGGCAACTGCGAAACCATATTGAAGGTTAGAACGCAACTAGCATCATTCATAACTGTACACGGACCTAAGAAATAGCTGCAGAGACTGTATGATTCGATTACCGGCCACCAGTTTGGATCGTTTGAGACTACGGTCATATTGGAAGGATAGGAGGATAGATGAAAGGCGAACCTGCCGTAATGAGTTGTGCATGTTAAATACATCACCATCTAGCACTTTCATCGCCTCACGGTGGCTGTGTCGATTGACAGGAGCGTGTATGTATGTAATATTTGAACACCGTAGAAGTTCGTAAAGCTGTTCGTAATTTTGGGTATTTGGTTTTCATTGCTATCCATGAGATGTTCCTTTCCCACTTGCATCAGTTCAGGAGGTCTATGTATGAGCGAAACCTGGTTGCTCACATACATAAGTCTAACATTAGGCGCCATGCCATGATGGACGCCTGCCGTTTCAAGGATTCTCAATGAGTATCGGCTCGGGCCCGAGGAACATAATAGCTCTCTGGAGCTCGAGGTCTCGTAAAAAGGCCACACGCTGTCGGCTTGGCATAGAATATCAGTATCGAAAAATACAAAGGTCCAAACATACCAAACAAATAACTCACCTCACCCACCAGCCTCTGTAACGTTACAAAGCACACACCTTGATACCCAGTCTTGCTCCAAAAGTCCCTGGCACCTGTGGCCCCACGCCCGCCCCCACGCCCCCCGCTCCGGGCCCCAAGTCATAGTATGACAAGGGTGCGAAAAAGATGATTAAAAACCGATGCATAACGCGCAGCACAAGTTATGTCATACAGTTGACAGTGTATCGTCATTGTAAAGTATCAATCAATTTGCACAGCCAGGTAACAAGTCCTGCAAGCTGCCGTGTTTGGTGAATATATATGACATCGACCACATGGCCGAAAGCAGAAATGAGTTCCCATAGGAGAGAAAGTTACAGACGCACTTCCACTTACGACCGCGCAGGAAGCCCGACGTCTGAGTCTTGTTCCTCAGTGATCTTGTTCTGTCCAGACTTGATCCGGTGCGTGTACACATGCTAGAACATTACGAATGCACCAGAGAGATAAGGTGAGAAACGCACTGCAGGATCTTCATCACATGAGTCAGCAATACGACGGGCAAGTATGCAAGCCGCGTAGCAGTTTCATAGTGCCAGCATCGTCTAGAGAATCACATCCCAACCCTGGATCACATGTCATCTCAGCGGGTGCTTATTCCAGAAGAGATGTTGGCAAATCAGAAATAAGTGTATTGATGGGGCTTACAGCTTTCAACTATCTCCCAGAAATTTTCGTGATCAGCTCACTGAAGTTTATCGAGGACACAAAGTCCTTGTTAATGAGGGACCTAGGAGTTTAAAAGTGTGGATTGGACTAGCTAATCGTTAGTAGCGCCCACCTCGTCAGCGCGACCAGACATGGTATGGAGGTATCAATGAACCGTGGCACGACTGTTGAATTTGACGTTTGTGGGTCCAAGTCCGAGGAATGATGTTGAGACCGCTCGAGCGCTACCAGTGACAATGCATTTATAGTGCGGAACGATCGGTGATCATGAAATTTGAATGAACGGTAGTGCGAGATCAGATATATGCAGATTATCCAGCAAGAAAAAGTAATGCCACCCGGGTCTGCCGTTGGCAACTTGAGCGAGGTGCAGGATCGCAGTTTGCTCCATCACGGAAGACGGCAAAGGGGCTGACGCAAGTAGAGGTAAACATCATAGATAGTGTAGAGTCTGACATGGAAATTGGTGAAGATTTGTGTGCTGGAAGCCTGGGATGTCGCGAAACAGGGCGGGGCTCGGCTATCAACGTTTCAACTGCCGTTTTTTGCAACATGGCTAGAGGTCATCATGACCAGCTGTGTGGGTACGTAGACTCGCAATATTGGGCAGCCAACTAGTCACGGCTCACGAGCAGAAAATTCATTGCCACAGCCCAACCACGGTCCAGACGTCCACGGGCCACGGGTTGGGCAGTGACATTTGCATTTTTCAGCATTTCTCACGGCCTCACACACTGGTCCCGACTATGACATGGCCCTATGATAGATCACTCACACATCCGACAGCTACATTTCAACGAGCTCGAGATAGAATGATTTAAAGCAATTATATGGAGTGCCCCCTGCAGGTATTTTAGTTCACATCGCTACTGACCGCTTACTTGGACTGACTAAGCTTAAGACTAGTCTGTGTTTGATTCAGAGTTAGTCAGGCTGGGAGGACGGACCGATCATGAGTAGACCTTATGGACGCGAAAGCCAGAGGTAGTTTCTCATGCGAAGGGTCCCGCCATCCCTGGGAATCCAACGTGATGTTTTGTTGACTATGATTGTTAACTTCTGCACCTTCTTTCCTGAGCGCGACCGGTGCTCACCTCGAATCACCTCGACTTTCAGCCACGGCACCACACCTAGACGATACATCCACACGTTCATATCTTGGCTGAGGCTCATTGTCAGGCGGATTACATTTCATTTTCCAAGCTGTTCTCCTGTGACTGATCCAACGCTGCTAAGTCTCCGTAAGTGGATACAAGAGACCTTGTTGAGGGAGTTTAGCGTTGAGCTCTCAGCCAACCGAACAAGGCAAGTTGATGGCTTCTGCGACCCTTGGAGTACCGCTGCTTCAAGTCCCTCAAAGCGAAGGGTGCCAACCTGACACTGACGTGTGTATTCCTACTCCAGAGCGTGATGGAAGGTCGAATTCCGTGGCCTTGAATACACAGTCTCTCCTGCCAAACTCATATACCAATTGAGCTGTGTGTCCGAGCCCAATATCTACCTCATCCTCTGGTGCCAGGAGAGTCTCGCATATCCGGTTTGGGTCGCCATAGTCATTCTGGCAACATGGCCCACACTGGCTGCTCACATTAACACCCTTCGGAATGTTTCAGGTCATACATCTAAACCAGCCTCTCTTCGGATTGTCAGGGATCGCATCTTACGTCTAATCGGACTACGGGACTTTCTATAGCATCTACAGTTGCATAATCCAACGTCCTTGACTGGCTATTGATCTCAATCTACGTAAATTGTAGTACAAGTGCGTGGATTATTGTCGACCGATCATGTTCAGGTAGGACCAACATTGCAACATGAAAGGGCCCATGGACCGATCAATGGTGTGCAGCCTGGTTGCGCTGGGTCACGAGATTTTGGGAACGGATCTGGTTTCTGACGAGTCGATGGATTCGAAAGCAATGCTCTTGTTCGTCAGAGACGGAGAGGCCGCAAAACCTTGTTATCTAGTGCACTCTGTGCCGTTGTACAATCATGTGCTATTATATGACAGACCACCACAAGTACAAATGAAGCCTACTTCGAATTCATCATCGCTCGAAGATGTCCTTCTCTCGCTGTGTTTATTCTTTCAAACGAGCAGTGAAATGGTTCAGGGTGACTTCGGCAGAGTTAGCCGCAGGTTCTTGAATACATACTAGGTCACTTACGTCACCATGCCAGTGGTAAACTCTGGCTTCACCTCAATTTTGTCTCCGTTTGAGTCTTTGGCATGATTGATGCGCAAGACGGCGAGTATGGCAGCAGCTGCCATCCACATACCGTTCTCTGCAAACCAGCGACCTGTCAAGGGCATGTGTGATCCGCAACACTGCCAGATCAACCATGAATCAGCCTACCAGGACAAATACGCCTGCAAGGGTCAGTGAATAATTGAAAATGATAGCAAGTGTAGAATATTCACCTGCCATGACCAAATGCAAAATGGTTGACGAAAGGATCCTTGAGCTTCCCGTCAACTGTTAGATGGCGGCTAGGATCGAAGCGTGATGCATCGGGATACGTGTCTTCATCTCGAGACAATGCCCTGAGCCACTCTCAGCTCAAGCCGCAGTTACATGCACTCCACCGTGACATACCACTGATTAACCGTTACTATTGCACCTGCTCGAACTACAGATGAGTCAACAGCAACCTCGACTCATACGACTTCGAACCTTTGGGTATGAAGTACCCGTCGTAAACATCATCATTTGATGTCGCATGTGGAATTCCTGTACAAGGGGTCAACTATTCAGACACAGAGTTATATTAGTGCGGACTGACCTAGGGGGGTGAGAGGATACCACCTCAGGACCTCGCGTAAAATGGCATCAAGGTAGGGCAGTGACGCCCTGTCATCAAGGCATGGCATTTTATCATGTCTCACAGCTTGATCGATTTCTGCACGAGCCTGGGCTTGGACATCAGGATAGAGCACCATGGCCAGCAGGAATGTCTGCAATGCGGATGTAGTCTGCGGGACATCAAAGTAAGAATCAGGACTGCTTAAGTAGTGACTCACGGTTTCTATTCCAGCTAAGATGCCGTATTCCCGTCAATGGATGAATCCTATCCTGGTAAAAAAAAACTCTTACCTACATATCCCATCAATGCAACAGACTTCATTGTGTCTTCTTCAGCGTCGTCGTGAGCTTGACTGAGAAAATCAGCGACTAATGAGTGTGAAGCAGTACCATTTGCCTTCACGCAAACAGATCAGGCTAAATTTCCATCCACAACTCTGCGCAAACGTACCATTTGTGCCTTCACTTCGTCAAAGGGCTCGTTCAAAAGCTGTTGAGACAATTCTCTACTGCGTCCCATCAGGGCAAATGCTCCACCGAAGCACCAAAACGGCAACTTTTCGACTGCAAACTCATGCTGAATGTTCAAAATCATGTCGTCTACAGAGGCACTCACGGAAAGGAAAGGCTGTGAACATGGCAGTCTTCTCAGGAGAAAGAATATGTCTGGCAATCTCAAGTTGTTCGTGCGCGCGGGCAAGAAATGAAGCCTCATTAGCAAGGTGTCCGTATGTCACGGCAACGATTAAGGATGCCATATATCTGTCACAAAAATTGATCGTCAACTGGACCATACGTCACAACGACACCACTGGATTAGGTACGAACGCTTGAGTGTGTTGCTGTAATACATCACTAGTGGCATCTAAGAGATTGATGACTAGTTCATTTGCGTGGCGAGAGTACATCTCGTGATACGAGACCGAGACTTCGGCCCTAAGGACTTGATGGAAAATCTTGCGATGTTGTCGTAAAGTCTCCCCATACGGAAGGAGTGCAGTATTGAAAGTCAGTCCAGCTCTGCATTGTCAGTTGATGAAGAACAAAATGAATGAAAACCGGCAATGCATACAATTCGCTGGTGCGAAAAACGGGGCGAGTAGAATAATTCGCAGAACGCTTGTCCAGCAACTCCCGCGCGATGGTTTCGGAGTTGATGATGATCAAGTCGATCCCAAGCATGCGGGAGTGAATGATTTTTCCTATGATCAGGTTTGAAATCGAGTGCAAGAGCTTGGCAAAGAGGCCATTGGTTTGCTACCAACCATATGTCTTTCCCCACGCAGTATATGTGAGCCAAGGTCGTTTAGTATCTAATTGCAGCGCGTTTCCAAAAAATGGTAACGGATGAGGGCCAGGCGGCAAAGGCAAAGGCAAAGGGTAGACACGTCTGCGAGTCAGACCCGAAGCGACAACCAGGGCAATAATACATGGTAATATCCCTAAAACGAGAATATGAGTGAAGAACATGGTGAGGGCCCGGATTGTAGTCGAGCCCAAGGCATGTTGGTTCGCCTTTTAAAGGGGGTCTTTGACGCTGGAAATGTTAACGACATCTTGCATGATGGAATGGTACCCTGTTATCACTCGGACCCTTACTCGGTTCTTTCGAGTTTCTCCAAACCCTGCACAGAAAAAGTCCGACTCCGAACACCCTCACGGCGTGACGGCATTCACAACGAAAAGACGGAGTTATAGAGTAAGATCCGAGTGATAACAGGTGTACCAGAAACCGGCTCTTTCCGTGCAATAGTTACCATCAAAGTTTCTTTTATTAGGTCTCTCCCAATGTATGCGCTAGAACGCGAATACTGGTTCGTACGCCTCCGAAGTATGCAACTTGTTCTCTTACGTCTGAGTACTCGGCCAGTACTAAATGTGCTGATGAAGGACCGTAACAAATGATTTGTTACGGTCCTTCCCCACTTCTTATGGTTTCCTCATCATGATATTGATAAGGGACACATACGTTGACCTATTTCCAGACAAACGCAGATCTCTCAATCGCCAATCGATTGGCGGACATGGATTAAAGACGGCCATGCCAAGTCAGATAAATTTCATGTGCACAGTGCATGTTGCGCTGAGCGCTCGGGTCATGAGATATCAGCAACCCGGTTCCTCAATGAAAGCAATTCTATACATTTTCAAGACGGAAACCATAAAACTTTGGCGTTCAGCTCATGTACACTGCGTCAGTGTTCAATCGTATGTGAGCATTGAGACACTTTGCGAACACCACAAATAATGCAGTACAGATGACTGCCTACTTCTTCATCATCGCTCGAAGCTGCTCTTCTCTCACGGTATTCACGCTTTCAAACGCGCACCGAAAAGGTTTAGGGTGACTTCGGCAGAGTTAGCCGCAGGTTCTTGCATATATTCTGGGTCACTTACACCACCAAGCCGGTGCTGAACTCCGGCTTCACCTCAATCCTGTCTCCGTTTGAGTCTTTGGCATGATCGATGCGCAAGACAGCGAGTATCGCAGCAGCTGCCATCCACATACCGTTCTCTGCAAACCAACGACCTGTCAAGGGCATGTGTGATCCGCAACACTGCCAGATCAAGCATTGCTCAACCTACCAGGACAAGTGCGCCTGCATGAGTCAGTGAATAATTTGAGAATGACAATAAGTGTGAAGTATTCACCTGCCATGACCAAAGGCAAAATGGTTGACGAAAGGATTCTTGAGCTTTCCATCAACTGTCAGATGGCGGCTAGGATCGAAGCGTGATGCATCGGGATACGTGTCTTCATCTTGAGACAGTGCCCTGAGCCATGCTCAGCTCAAGCCGCAGTTACATGCACTCCGCCGTGACATACCACTGATTGACCATTACTATTGCACCTGCTCGAACTACAGATGAGTCAACGGCAACCTCGACTCAAACGACTTCGAACCTTTGGGTATGAAGTACCCGTCGTAAACATCATCATTTGATGTCGCATGTGGAATTCCTGTACAAGGGGTCAACTATTCAGACACAAAGTTATATTAGTGCGGACTGACCTAGGGGAGCGAGAGGATGCCATCTCAGGACCTCGCGTAGAATGGCATCAAGGTAGGGCAGTGACGCCCTGTCATCAAGGCACGGCATTTTATCATGCCTCACGGCTAGATTGATTTCTGTGCGAGCCTTGGATTGGACGTCAGGATAGAGTATCATAGCCAAGAGGAATGTCTGCAATGCAGATGCAGTCTGCGGGACATCAACATTGACATTATGGTTAGGGAAGAGGCGGGCAGGACTCCCAAAGGTAATGACTTACAGTTTCTGTACCGGCTTGGACGCCGTATCAGCCTCGAATGATGGATGCTGTGCTAAAAACTCTTACCCATGTATCCTGTTAACGCAACAGCTTTCATCGTGCCTTCGTCGTCGTCGTCGTCATGAGCGTGACTGAGGAAGTCAGCGACTAATGAATGTGAAGCATTACCATTGGCCTACAGGGAAGCAGATTAGAAACGCCCATCCGTGATACGAAAACGTACCATTTGTGCCTTCACTTCGTTAAAGGGCTCGTTCAAAAGTTGCTGAGACAATTCTCTGCTGCGTTCCATCAGGGCAAAGACTCCACCGAAGCACGAAAGCGGCAACTTTTCGACTGCAACCGACATGGTGAATGTTTGAACTTGCGTCGTTGACAGCATTGTAGCACTCACGAAAAGGAAAGACTGTGAACATGGCAGCCCTCTCAGGAGTGACAACGTGTTTGCCAATCTCCGCGAGTTCATGAGCGCGGGCAAGAAACGGGTCTTCACTTCCGCGAGCAGGGCGTCCGTATGTCACTGCCATGATCAGGGATCCTGTGTATCTGTCACAGTTACTTGATTGTTAGCTGGACCAGACGTCACAACGACACCACTGGATTAGGTACGAACACTTCAGTCTGTTGCTGCAGGTCACAAGTGGTATTCAAGAGATTGATGACTAGTTCATTTGCGTGGCGAGAGTACATCTTGTGGTATGAGACCGAGACTTCGGCCTTGAGGACTTGATGGAAGATCTTGCGATGTCGCCGTAAAGTCTCGCCATATGGAAGGAACACTGTATTGAAAGCCAGTCCAGCTCTGCATCGTCAGCTGATAAAGAACTGATTGAAAACCGACAAGGGATACAATTCATTAGTGCGAATAACGGGGCGATCCGAGTAAATGACAGAACGCTTATCCAGCAACTCCCGCGCGGTCGTTTCGGAGTTTATGATGATCAAGTCGATCCCAAGGATATGGGAGCAAATAATTTTTCCTATGAACAGGATGAAATCAGATTCAAGAGTTTGACACAAGAGACCATGGATATTGGTCTACTACCCACCATATGTCTTTCCCCACGCAGTATATGTGAGCCACGGTCGGTCTGTGTCCAAATTGAGTGCATTGCCAAAAAATGGCAAGAGGCGAGGGCCAGGCGGCAGAGGCAAAGGGTATCTACGTCTGCGAGTCAGACCCAAAGCGACAACCAGGGCAATAATACACGGAATCCCTAAAGCGAGAATATACTGAAGAACATGGAGATTGATCGAAACTAAGAAATCAGCTCGTTCATCTTATAAAGGGTTGCAAAAATAGCACCTTAGAGGCTGTGTTGATCGAGCACCAAAAGACTCGTCCATTGCTGGAAGCCTGGCCGGCCTGATTCGCGCAGAATGGTCTGATTCCGTGACAGAGCACCTGGGCCTGACGGCGTTATCAAAAGTACATTACGAAAAAACGGCAAATGAAAGCCCCGAATTTGAAAGAACGTATTATGTCGTTGTTGGGTCCAGTTACTGAACAGAATATATATGTACGCACCGACAGGTTGGTGTTGCAAAGGCAGGCTAGCAAAAAACATTCATGGAGGCGATCGACGTCATATGTGCAGGTGAACTCCTAGACGTTGAGCAATGTCCCCTAACTGTCATCAGAGCGACATTGATCATGATGCGATAGGCATCTGTCGGGACGAAACCAACGTGGGTGTGCCCGTTAGTCGATGCCGCTCTGTTACAGGGAGGGAACTCATATAAGACCACCAGCCTGAGAGTCCACTTACTGACCGACCAGTATCATTAGCAGATGGTCAGTAACACGTTCGGCCCATGTTTGACCGTGTTCCTTACCAATGTATCAGGATTCAGGTAAGTAGTACGAGTATGGAAAGCCGGACACTCGTGCTCCAATCTCAAGCAAAAAATTACTAAATACGGTCATGCCTTCTGCGGGACCGCGAACACCTCTATCGCTAATAAGAAACAAAGCGACTGCAATAATATTGTGCATTGCTGTTTGTAGTCCGTAGTATACTGCTACAAATTTAGTGCTGCCGTGGTCCCGGAACTGGGAATTTGTGAGGACTGTATTCGGATTCAAGAATGTAGCAAAGAGTTTTAATCACTCACTCGTGAGACCGGCCTTACTTGTCATGCCAGGTAGGGTTACTGACCAGGAGCTTTCATCTCAGAGTCTGATACGAGTTGTTTTAGTGGGCAGACACTCCTAGCCTATCAGAGCCCTTTCGCTTCGTTGTTTGCAGCATCATCTGTCAAAGAATCAATCTGCTCGTTCCAAGCCACAAACCTTGGTGCAGAAGCTATGGTTTTATAGCAATCAGACCCTACTAAGTTCAACAAATGGGAAAAGGCTGCCACCACCTCGAGTACCTTCAAATTAGGGCGCCGACTTGTGAAACATCTGATACGCCACAGTAGTACACAACTGTATTGCCGTAATATTTGAAGATACCAGTAGTAGTATAACTTTAGTGTCCGATTGGAGTGCGTTACCTAAAGATGGTAAGGAGCGAAGGCCAGGCAGCAGAGGCAAAGGGTAGACACGCCTGCGAGTCAGACCCAAAGCAGCAACCAGGGCAATAATACATGGATTCCTAGAATGAGAGTATGAATGAAGAGCATCATGGGGAGGAAATAATTTACTCCTCGATGATACTAAGACATTTCTGCGGCCATCTACTTGACCTAGAAGTCAAGGATCGCCAGTGGCACCGATAAACAATATCTAGTCTCGTCTGAGACTTGAAGGAACTGCAAATTGAGTCAGTGGTGTTGCTATTAAGGAATATGATGTAAACTCGGCTTCCCATCGAAAACGAACAAATCCGCTTCAACCCGGGAAGTTGGAACTGAAACATTCGTTCAATGGGTTCACAATTTCAAATCGAGTTCATGGAGTCGAACCCTCCACCCAATGGACCACACTGGGAGTCCGAAAGTCAGGGACTAACTTATTAGCAATAATACCGAGTAGATACTAGTACATAGATAAACGGAAAAATGGGTCATGCCAAGCGACCTCTGGAGAAAAAGGTGGCCACCCCAGGGGCCGCCTTCCTTGAAGTTCCTTCTTTGGTAAAAACCCTGGCGCCAAACTTGGCCTTGAAAGGTTCTATTAATTGTCGATGTCATTTTCTGGTTCGAAGTCCACCTCATGATGTTTGAGGCATACTAGAATACAAACGTCACATCAGTGAGCTCTTTCCGTGCAATATTTACCATCAGAGTTTCTTTTATTGGGTCTCTCCCAATGTATGCACTAGAACGCGAGTACTGGTTTGTATGCCTCTGAAGTATGCAACTTGTTATCTTACTGAGTACTCGGCCAGTACTAAATGTGCTGATGATTTGTTACGGTCCTTCCCCATTTCTTATGGTTCCTCATCAAGATATTGATAAGGGACATGTTGATCTTTTTCCAGACAAACGCTCTCTCAATCGCCAATCGATTGGTGGACAATGGACATGGATTAAAGACGGTCATGCCAGTCAGATAAATTTCATGTGCACTGTGCATACATGTTTGCGCTCGGGCCATGAGATATCGGCAACCCGGTCCCTCAATGAAAGCAATTCTATACATTTTCAAGACGGAAACCATGAAAACTTTGGCATTCAGCTGATGTACACTGCGTCAGTGTTCAATCGTATGTGCATGTGAGCATTGAGACACATTGCGAACACCACAAATAATGCAGTACAGATGACTGCCTACTTCGAATTCATCATCGTTCGAAGCTGCTCTTCTCTCACGGTATTCACGCTTTCAAACGCGCACCGAAAAGGTTTAGGGTGACTTCGGCAGAGTTAGCCGCAGGTTCTTGCATATATTCAGGGCCACTTACACCAACAAGCCGGTGCTGAACTCCGGCTTCACCTCAATCCTGTCTCCGTTTGAGTCTTTGGCATGATCGATGCGCAAGACAGCGAGTATCGCAGCAGCTGCCATCCACAGACCGTTCTCTGCAAACCAGCGACCTGTCAAGGGCATGTGTGATCCGCAACACTGCCAGATCAAGCATTGCTCAACCTACCAGGACAAGTGCGCCTGCATGAGTCAGTGAATAATTTGAGAATGACAATAAGTGTGAAGTATTCACCTGCCATGACCAAAGGCAAAATGGTTGACGAAAGGATTCTTGAGCTTTCCATCAACTGTCAGATGGCGGCTAGGATCGAAGCGTGATGCATCGAGATACGTGTCTTCATCTCGAGACAGCGCCCTGATCCATGCTCAGCTCAAGCCGCCGTTAAATTCACTCCACTGTGACATACCACTGATTAACCATTACTATCGCACCTGCTCGAACTACAGATGAGTCAACGGCAACCTCGACTCATACGACTTCGAACCTTTGGGTATGAAGTACCCGTCGTAAACATCATCTTTAATGTCGCATGTGGAACTCCTGCACAAGGGGTCAACTATTCAGACACGGAGTTATATTAGTGCGGACTGACCTAGGGGGGCGAGAGGATACCACCTCAGGACCTCGCGTAGAATGGCATCAAGGTAGGGCAGTGACGCCCTATCATCAAGGCACGGCATTTTATCATGCCTCACGGCTAGATTGATTTCTGTGCGAGCCTTGGATTGGACGTCAGGATAGAGCACCATAGCCAAGAGGAATGTCTGCAATGCAGATGCAGTCTGCGGGACATTAACATTGACATCAAGGTTAGGGATGAGGCTGACAGGACTCCCAAAGGTAATGACTCACAGATTCTATACCGGCTTGGATACCGTATCAGCCTCAAATGATGGATGCTGTCCTAAAAACCCTTACCCAAGTATCCTGTTAACGCAACAGCCTTCATCGTGCCTTCGTCGTCGTCGTCATGAGCGTGACTGAGGAAGTCAGCGACTAATGAATGTGAAGCATGACCATTGGCCTACAGGAAAGTAGATTAGAAATGCCCATCCGTAATACGCAATCGTACCATTTGTGTCTTCACTTCGTTAAAGGGCTCGTTCAAAAGCTGCTGAGACAATTCTCTGCTGCGTCTGATCAGGGCAAAGACTCCACCAAAGCACGAAAACTGCAATTTTTCAACTGCAACCGACATGGTGAGCGTTGAAACTTGCGTCGTTGACAGCATTGTAGCACTCACGAAAAGGAAAGGCTGTGAACATGGCAGCCCTCTCAAGAGTGGCAACATGTTTGCCAATGTCCATGAGTTCATGAGCGCGGGCAAGAAACGGGTCTTCACTTCCGCGAGCAGGGTGTCCGTATGTCACTGCCATAATCAGGGATCCCGTGTATCTGTCACAGTTACTTGATTGTTAGCTGGACCCGACGCCATAACGACACCACTGGATTAGGTACGAACACTTCAGTCTGTTGCTGCAGGTCACTACTGGCATTTAAGAGATTGATGACTAGTTCATTTGCATAGCAAGAGTACATCTCGTGGTATGAGACCGAGACTTCGGCCCTGAGGACTTGATGGAAGATCTTGCGATGTCGCCGTAAAGTCTCGCCATATGGAAGGAGTACAGTATTGAAAGCCAGTCCAGCTCTGCGTCGTCAGCTGATAAAGAACTGACTGAAAACCGACAAGGCATACAATTCATTAGTGCGAATAACGGGGCGATCCGAGTAAATGGCAGAACGCTTATCCAGCAACTCCCGCGCGGTCGTTTCGGAGTTTATGATGATCAAGTCGATCCCAAGGATATGGGAGCAAATAATTTTTCCTATGAACAGGATGAAATCAGATTCAAGAGTTTGACACAAGAGACCATGAATATTGGTCTACTACCCACCATATGTCTTTCCCCACGCAGTATATGTGAGCCACGGTCGGTCTGTGTCCAAATTGAGTGCACTGCCAAAAAATGGCAAGGGGCGAGGGCCAGGCGGCAGAGGCAAAGGGTATCTACGTCTGCGAGTCAGACCCAAAGCGACAACCAGGGCAATAATACACGGAATCCCTAAAGCGAGAATATGACTGAAGAACATGGAGATTAATCGAAACCAAGAAATCAGCTCGTTCATATTATAAAGGTTGCAAAAATAGCACCTTAGAGGCTGTGTTTTTCGAGTACCCAAGGACTCGTTTATTGCTGGAAGCCTGGCCGGGCTGATTTGTTCAGAAATTCAGAATGGTCTGATTCCATGACAGAGTGTCGTTATGACAGGCGAGCACACGCGAGGAGAGAGAGCTAAAGTTAGCTTTTTATCGAGAGACGGGAAAAGTAAGAGAACGTACATCTCAGTATCTGGAAGGGAAACTGAGATGTCTACTGCTAAGGGCGTCGTTTTAAGTACGGGAAAACTAGGAAAGAAAAACGATGACTTTAAGACGCTCGGACGTTGGTAGGGCCGATGTCAACACGGACGCGGAACGGATGCGCTCGTACCGATCCCGATGTTCCCGGCAGCACTTATTCCGACACAGAGCGCCTGGGCCTGACGCCGTTAACAAAAGTACATAATGGCAAATAAAAGCCCCCAATTTGAAAGAACGTATTATGTTGCTGTTTATGCAAAATGGGTCCAGTTACTGAACAGAATATATATGTACGCACCGACAGGTTGGTGTTGCAAAGGCAGGCTAGCGAAGAACATTCAGGAAGGCGATCGGCGTCATATGTGCAGGTGAACTTCTAGACGTTGAGCGCGCGAGCAATATCCCCTAACTGTCATCAGAGCGAGCCGACATTGATCATAACTTGAATGCGATAGGCATCTATCGGGACGAGACCAACATGGGTGTGCCCGTTAGTCGATGCCGCTCTGTTACAGGGAACTCATATAAGACGGCTGGAATCCACTTACTGACCAGTATCGTGAGCAGGTGGTCAGTAACACGTTCGGCCCATGGTTGACCGTGTTCCATGTATCAAGTATGAATGCCAGAATGGCTTCTACGCTTTTTAGGGCCACGGTCACGTGAGGCAGCACGCGCCCTCACGCCACTGGAGACTTGTGGACCGCCTGTCAAAGCGCGATGAACAAAGACGCATCTACTGGTTCCACACTGATCCAGATTGACACTGTGGATAGTGGTCACAGCTGTCCACAGTACTCGGGATATAAAGATGCACCTCGCAGTGACCGTCGAGGCCACCACGAATCTTTCGCTCTGCCTTGACTCCAGTAATACTTTGCATTATCATGGAAAAGATGTCCACCACAACAGTCATCACGCGCTGCGATAGCACTACTTCGATGAGCACCATCGATGCTCTGGCACTCTCCCACACCAACAGACTCACCCCCGCCGAACGAAAGGCCTTCGGTAAATCAGATCACAAAGCTGGCAAGGTTCTCGGTGTCGCAATCACGCGCAATCACATGGGACATGTACACCATGATAGGAGACTTTCTCTATGCCTATCACAAGATCATGAAAATGCCCAAGGTGATAACATCCTGGGGGAAAGTATGGTTATAGGTGCAAAGCGTTCATGTAGCCGCAATACAAGCGCCGCCACCATCATTGGGCCACTTAGGAACCTTGGCCGTGTGCTCGCTTCAGGTATGGGGATGGTAGAGAAGCGGAACAAGGGGCGCATGGTCGCTGGGGGATATACGCAACGCGTTGTCTTGGGTCCCTTGCAGTCCAATGAATCACCTAGCAAGGGAGAACTACCGACTGGCGTTGGCGACAGTGCATGTTCGCTCCCGGAGCTAGACGAGAGTGAAGATACCGAAGCGCCTCTTGGAGCCGGGCGAAATGATGAAGAGGGAGAAGACGATCTATCCGGCGGTTTCCCAAAGGGCCTTGTTTGGGACGTCGAAAAATCGTTGGCTACACCTCCGAGTCCCGCCCTTGAGCGACGTGTCGAGAAGATGCGGCTTAGTGAAACCATTGGACCCTTGGATGTTTCGCCGGTTGCATCTCTCTGCTGCACAACTAATTTCGAGGTATCACCTGAAGAAAGTCCGGTACTCTCCTCTGACGACTCGTTCGACGACATGCTTCGCCCAGCGGAACGGGCTTACCTCGATTTTTTGATTGCACAGGACGAAGCCGAAGAGCAATCTATAGAGAGGAGAAGGGAAAGAAGGGCGGCATTGCGATCCAGGAACAAGATGCTGGATGTGTTGGGCGCAGGGGCGCAACAAGCAGTTGATGAGCAATGCTAGACATTGTTAGTTGAAATCATGTAAATTTAATTCGTCTATGGGACGTGTTTCAGTCACAGACGAGCTTGATGTTCGACTTAAGTGAAGTAACAATTTGAAAGAGACCTAAAGCGGAAAAGCCGCTTCTGGCGGGGGCTCAGCTCAAGTTCGGGACTGGGGGTACATTTGTTGTTAAATGCCGTGGGCAACAACTAGCAGGTATTCGAGCTCATCTTTGCCAGTACTTGCCTGGCAACGTGAATCTATGTACTATCTACCTACAGGCGATCATACAATTAAGTGCGATGATAAATTAGGTTATGATTCTGATTGTTTGATCCATGAGCCCTCCGGGTTCGAATGTAAGGAACGGCATCACGTTCTATACTCTAAATCTCAGGTATGCCATGAGAAGCGCAGAACAACCAGTCACTAAACGCAGAACGTCAGCGTCCCAGCCCGAAGCCAAGCATTTAAATCTGCACGTACCGAATCCAACAAGATACTGCAGCGTCGTTGCCTAAGCGCCAAAGGGTTCAGTAATCCAAGCTTCGCCGAAAAGAAGAATTCAGAACGCACCTTCGATTGCTGAATCGTTGTCCTCAAGTACGCAATCTCCTGCTCGATTCTCGTGTCCACCTCCTTGATCTTGAGCTCCTGCCCGCTGCTCTCATCCCGCATCCGTCCCTTCTCCAAATTAAGATCCAGTCGAACGCCAGCCTGCGTACGCGTGATCTCCTCACGTAGTCGCTGCTTCAGCTTCTCCATATCCGCAACCAATCGGTCATTATCAGACTTCAAAGAAGCGAGGTCGTTCTTCTCAATAAGCTGCAACTCGGATTTCAGCTGTGCGAAATCGACTTGCTGGGTGTATTGATGCTAATACAAAGAATGAGAAATGGGCGATCGAATTGCCTATTTGTTGAGTCTCGCAGCACCGCGAGAGGCAGTGGTAGCGCTCACCTTCTCCTGCTCAGCTTTCGTGACCATATTGCTCGTCATATTCCGTATACTCTCGTCGATGACTTCCGCCATGGCACCCATTATGCCTTGTGCCTGTGCACGGTTGAGCCCCTCGCGCTCGAGCCGCTGCACGAAGTGATGAGTGTCGAAATGAAAGTCGTGCGCCGTGTGTGATGCATGGAATGGTCGGGCAAAGGCGGATGACTCGGCGTAAGGGAACCTTGGGTTCGACGGTCCAGATGCATTGGCGCGAAGAAAGAACGTAGAGCTGGATGATGGAACTGAGCGATTGGCAGGTCTGAATGTTCCTGCACGAAGGGAGTGGGCGAGGCGGGTGGTGGTAGTGCTCATAGATGTGTAAACCTGCGTGGGAAAAGCAGCTTTACAAGAGCTGGACCCGAACTCTGCTCAAATTGTTGAACCTTGCTCTCCTGCTGCATCTAATTCGTGTTAAGAAAAAGTGACCATGTCAACGAGCACAAACCCCCATGCTCACCCACATCCGCATGCTCAAAGCACGAACCATAATCCCTGGGGCAGCACAAGTGGCACAGGCCCCCTCGGTACGTCTCTCACTGACACCTTCGGGCAGTCCAGGACGCAATACCAGCCAGGCTACATGATGGTACGCTTGCCCTACCTCACACCACCTTAACTTCTCAATGTGATTTACGCAGTCCGTGGCGCAACATAATGTCAGTGACCGTTCACGTGTTCAGAACCAGGACTGACGCATCAGGCGCATAGGTCATGTCCCCCAGCGCACAAAATACAGACGAAATCCCCGTCGTGCAGACGAAGGCAAAGATAAACAAGGGTTTGTCCCGTGGAGCCTCGCATTTTGGTGCCGAGTCGATGTTTGAGAGCTCGAGCACGTACGTTTACGTTTCGGTTCTTACTTAGTGTGCTAAAGTCGATTTGTTGCAAGGCAAAGGCAAACGTTCACGGACATGGACGCGCCACCGACCAGTTCAGTCAATGATATATTCCGTGAGGGGTCTTCTTTTGGCGAGTCCCAACGGGCAGTTTTACCCCCTTCGCGCGTACGTCCCGTCCTCATTCTGACTTCCTTTACTTAATTACTCGCCCATTCACAGCACTTCTCCCTCTCAAACTCTTCCTCTACGTTGAACACCTCCCAGTCTAAAAGCCATACCCAATCAAGCATCCCAAACCAACCGACCTACATCATTGTCTTCGGCTATCCACCAGACAAATATTCCCTCACCGTAGAATATTTCCGCTCGCTCGGCGCGAGCACCGAACCGGAGCCTAATACGGAGATTGTGAACGCGTTCAGAATCGGATTCCGTGACCCTGGAGAAGCCATGCGTGCGGTCAGGAGAAATGGGGAGGTCTTAGGGGGAACTTGGATGGTGGGCGTTAAATGGGCTGTAAGTACTCATCATAAATTTCTTCGACGTCGAGCGGCATACTGACTCCCACGATGCATGAAGGACTCTGCTCAGGACCTTGTGCTCCCCCGTGGACCTGATTTCACTGCGTCTACTTCCTCACCACAGGTGCAAATCCAGACATCACAAGTACAATCGCATATGGATGGAAATGCGATGGTGGTGGATGGCGCTGCGACTGTTGGGACGCCGATCAAGCTTGCGCCGTCTGTGGCTGCGTTTCGCAAAGCTCCTGTGCCGGTACCCCAGAAATCTGCGCACGCTGTGCCTCTATCAGTCGTTAATGCGCAACAGAGTCCTGCGAGGGGCGTGCTTGGGCAGGTTGGGGATCTGTTATTTGGGTGGTAGTGTTATGTGGTGATACTGTGGTATGAGTGCGCTTTTGTTTTTGGGACGTCTGTAGATGCATAGATATGGATGCGTCTTTGGATTTTGTGGGTGTGCGATGGACTTGCAGGGTGTTTCGCTAAGAGACTCGGACTAACTCTGGTGCTACTACTAAGTACAACGACAGAAATCCGAAAGTGCCCTCCACTATGCTAGATCTGCAGCAGAAGGCCTCGGCATTAAGTTGCATGCACACACATCTACAATCCATTCAATTGTATACAAAAACCGCAAGCCTCTCCAACCCATCGTCCGACTGCGGAAAGATATGAGAAAACATCCACCACGCATGCGTCAAATCCGTATACTCCACAAGCTCAGCTATCCCGCCCGCCTCCTGGATGCCGCTCACGATTCTCCGCGAGCTCTCAGCAACATTATCAGCTGTGCCAGTCATCACCAATGTCTTTGGCCAGCTTGCAGTGAATGGAATTAGTATGCCTGATGCTAGAAGGTCGTTGGCAGGGAAATTGCCTAGATATTGGGATGAACAGGCTTGGTAGGTTGATAGAGGTATGATATCGTGAGGTACGGAGGTGGAGGAGGCGTAAGTGAGGTCTGCGTCTGGGGAGAAGAGTGTGACGTGTCCTGGCATCGGGAGAGTAGATTGCGAGATGATGTACGTGAGGACAAGAGCTGGATGAAAGTGAGATACGAATACGAGAAGAACTTGATAAATCACTACGCACCCAAGTTTCCGCCTGCACTATCACCTGTGATAGTGATATTCTCGGCGGCAAAGCCTTTTAAGATCAGGTGATGGTATGCAGAGAATAGATCTTGTAACGCCGCTGGAAAGAGGTTCTCGGCGACCGTCGCGAGTCTGTAGGAAGGAGCTGCGATTATGGGTGCAGCGGATCCTTGCGCGCCAGATTTCTTCCCGAGTGCACGAAGTATGCGAGAGAAGAATGATATAAACCTCTGTTCCGTTGGATGTCCGGAGACGTTGCCGCCTCCGTGCACATGGAGTATGACTTTGACGTCTTTCTTCGCATCAGCAAAGGACTCGGAAGGCGCATCAGTGTAAAAGAAGACGGGAACCTGACTCGGTTGGATCGAGGTTGAGTGAATGGGTGCAGGGATCTGAGAGGATGGCGGGGCTAAATCACACGAGATGTGAATTCCTTCTGGGATTCCTTCGCTGGGCACCTGTGCGCGCTCAGCAACCGATTGGGCTTGTCCGGACGTAGGCTTGAAAGCACCCATTGCGATGCGGATGCCATGAAGAGCTGCTGCTTGCGCGGGGGTCCAGGTGGGTCGAGTCAGTGGTGAAGACATTGTATTTGTGATCCATCATTTGTGCGTAGGCATTTTATGCGGGTTCTATGCAGGCACTGCTATCGATGATTGAATGATATCAAAGGCTGATTAATGATAGTGATATTCAGTTGGGGCGAGGAAAACGGACGATGATGATGTATAATAGGGATGCGTGTCGGGGGCATACGTAACTGGTGGGTGAGAGGCTGAGCGCTGATCCGTTTGACATCGGTGTTCACTCCAATTCAGCTTTACCAACATGTAATCTATACATCTTCCCTGCTTTTGTATAATTACAAGAAATGCGATTTTACTTTACCTGTGTCCATGTCAGAGACCAGACAAATGTGATTGTCTAGCTTAGCGTCTGGGCAAGATACCCAAAGCTGACTTATTCACAACAACCTCCGTGCCCACCGTGACGTCTGAAGTCGCAACAACATTATCTGCACGGACTTGAATGGTTGCAAGTTGCGCTCTAATAAGGCGATGATGTTCGACTGGTCGCGTAAATCCACGTTTGGGTTCCCGAGGCTAATTCAGAAGACCCAGCTATCGCTTGTGCCGCTATGTGCGCCCTCCTGCCCCATGAGATGCGATGAGAGATGAAAAATCAATGAAAGGTCAAGAGTGCGTACATCATTTCACGGCCAGGTTGGGGATAAGCGTCTGGTGCAACTTGTGCAACGAATGCCATTCGCGAATGAACCATAGGACAAAAATCACAGTTACCCAGCTCATTCCGGGAACGATATAGATTCCCGTAGCATCTGAGAACCATCCCCGTGAATTGCACCTTAGGCGACCCTCAAAACAATAGCGGTTTTCGGGTTTCAGGCTCAGTAGCAGACGGTTCTGCGGCTCGAGCTCACCGCTCGGCAGCACACAAGGAAGTGTTCGTAGAGTATATATGATGAGATAGCTCATATACACCTCTGATATGATTGGCGCCAACTTCCAGTGACGAAAACCGATAGGTGGATCTAAAATAGTGTCTATAAGCGAGTTGAGGAATGCCGTTCGTGTTGGAAATCGGATCAGTGAGTTGGTCGACAGAAGGGGAGGGCCACAGTTCGCGGATAAACTGTGGACATCGAACAAAAATGACTGAAAATGAATGAAAATAGTATCCGGATTGTCTTGGTGCTGACGCGTATCCAGGCTAAGGTGGACTGAATCGGGGAAGCACGTTGGTGAGCTGCGGTCAATTTAAACAATTGTACTTTCGAGCCGATTCTTATGGGGTCCCTCAATTTAGGTGTATGGAAACTTTGATGAAAGTGCGGGAAATGCAGCTTAGACATGTTCGTCAGGCACCAGTATTTGGAGGACAGAAAGGCCAGTAGGGACGGAATAAACGAACGAAAGAGCATCCTCTGCCTATACTAGGCACGGGATGTGCGCATCCATTATTGCACACGCGGGCTTGAATCGAATATCTTGCATTTCAATGCTATCAGTACTCGAATCGTAAAAATGAAGGCCCATTGTGATTGTCGCAGCTGATGTCGTCTCCCGTAGTCAGACTTGAAGACAGTCGTTGCTTTCTTTTACGGAGCTATTGCAGTTATGTGGCTTTCCTGACTTCTGCGGATCCCCTAACGTCATTGATGCAAGATGACTCTAGTCCTAGAGCTCCAGAGAACGTCGGTAAGGGACCCTTGAATCTGGCGCTATGCAGTCAAGCGTGCGGTGTGAAGTCAGCATGACACCCCACTCTATAAATGCGAGGACTTAAAGGCAGGAAACTCGTGCATAGTAGGAGACTGGTTACAAATAAGTCCACTCTATGACAGCGAGGTATGCGTTGGGGGAATCCTGCGTACAATGTACTGAATGCGATGTGCCCAGTGGGCTAGGAAATCAAAAAGAGAGCTATCATCCTCATGAGCCACCCGGGAACGTAATTTCCATTTACTGAAGCCCTGGCGTAGAACCTGGAATCGAGAAAAAACTTCGTCCATGTTTGGACGTTGTGCTGGATCCGAGTGCATCATGTCCGATACCAGACCGCTCAGGAACTCCACGCCCGAGTAACGCTGTTTTACTCCAAATCAGAGTGTGAAGAATGAGAAGTCACTGTTCCACTTTACGTCGAGAAATGTTTCTTGGATAGCATGTCCAAGATACCAAACATCAGTTGGGAAAGGGTTTCGGGATTTAAAATTGTCTTCCTTGAACTCAGGCACATCTTTATCTCCACCGAAGATGGGGACTTCTAATGGGTTGGTGTTAGACGCCTCGTACTTGCGAGAGATGCCAAAGTCTATGTAGTAATATCGTGGCGGAGACTGCGTGCGCGTACGATGCCTGGCTGCGCGTTTGAGGTCCTCTGACATGTATTGTTCACTTGGATGCCACGCATCTATGAACATGCTGCCATCCATCAGTATATTCAGTTGCATACAGTCCCTGTATTTAGGTCATGAGACAAGTCATTCGAGAAACTTGAATACGTACCTGTGAGCAACATGGTGCCTGTGCATGAAGCGCAGCCCCTTCAAGTGAAGAAATAGTCATGAAAAGCGCAAGTCCGTGAATAAAGACCTTACCTCGAAAAGCTGGTGGATGCAGTCTACAACTTCCCCGACTGTGTCAAAATAGGGATCCGTAGCATTTCGAAGTAACGGCATGACCAGGATCATGAGATGTTCGGCATTGGGAACCTCCAGAACATCGTAAATTGGCACGCAATGGTTGGCTGTATCTTCGTTGAGAGGTGGGCTGCAAAAATAGCGGCCGATCTCTATCTCATATGGGTGTCGCGATACATCAATACATTTAAGTAGTACGCGAGCGCCGTCTCGAGTGCGCCGTGCATCCAGTAGAAGATAGTGCTAGAGGATGCATGGTGATTGATCAATACTGATATTAACAAAGCACCTACTGGTGACGAAATTCCATCCTCGCAATTTATGTCAACTTTTTGGGTGTTCGTCCAAGACGGCACCCAATCTGGACTGTAGCGACTTCGTAGCTTGTATCCTTTTTCTTCGAGGAAGTTGTAGTGATCCCTCCACCAAATCTCGAATTCAGCAAGATGTGAATGAGCAGCGGAGGTCGAGGTCATCCTCAGGAGACTGATTGAGTTGTGGTGTGAACTAGGAAGAGAACAAATATGTACCCACAAGCAACCCACCAATTCGGACCCCGGCACTTCGCGGACTTCATACTTAATAGCAGGATCAAAGCAGGTGCGAACTTGCGTCCCATCGTGACCTGGGGTCGTGCAGAGTGACTCTTGTGTGTCGCTTGATCTGGCAGCACTCAACAGTTAATCTGTATCTACCCTGATAGGAAACTTTTATCCGAACGACGAAGACATTCTGCTGTGTTCGCCGTTGTTCTATCTATCGCAATTATTATTTCGAGGATTGCTATGGTGTACATGATTTTTTTTGGGTCAACAAGGCTCAGGCGACTCAAGCGCCAAATAGTCATTTTTGTCCATCACCGGCAGCTGCCATTGCCATGTTCCCATAGTCTTTCTGCGGAGGAAAGGCTTGTTCTTTTTGCCGCATATCTTGACTTATAATACCATCTTTGATCGCCCACACAAGGTTTTTAACCAAGGCAGCCCAAGGCGCGAAACTTACACTAGTTCCCGTCATTTTTAGTTCTAACCAATGGATCCCCCAAAATCTTCAACGACATTTCGGATCACTACGCCTCTGGGTCCTGCGGGCCAATTTGCCAACTCACCCATGACCGTTGTCGAGCTAAAGGGCCTAACAAAACACGAAAAAGGAGAACACTATCTACAATTATCGCTGTCAGCCCTGCGAGAGCTAGCAGACCTGTTGGAACACGATCGCCTCTCAGCAACTGATAAAGCTATCTACAATCGAGCTTATACCGCTGGCCAGCGTCAATACGACGAGTAGGCTTTTTCACCCAGCCAAAAGGCATCACTCATTGACCTCCACAGAGTAAAAAGAATCAGAGACCAGCTTTTAACGCAGAAGAAAACCTTTCGCAAGTTCCTTGTTAACCTTTTCGTCCGCACGGATGCCCACCGGTTTTATAAAGTCTCATATGAGACTTATTCGAGCATCAGAGTAAGTCGACTAACTGCACAACGGGCATCTCAAAATAGCAGTTGAATAAAAACACAGCGAACTTCAGAAGACCTGGGTAGACAATTGCTGCCAGATAAGAGTACTAGTGATATTCCTGGTATGTCAGAAGGAAAGAGCAAGTTCCCTTGCTGACTCCAATCATCTACTGAACAGCATCGGGGAGTCCCGGGGAGGGGCCCGTGCAAGGTCATGTCTCTGTTTGTGAGGAGAATCCACGTGAAGTGGTGGAAGGTATGTATCATCTCCGCATTCTATGACAGAATACTAAATATTTTTCTGACAAAGGCAGTCTTCCAGGTTGGTGCAATTATTTTTTCCCTTCGTCCATATCTCACATGTAGTGGATCAGTCACCGAACTTCCTCCAAACGAAACCATCCGAGGCATAACTGTGGAGGTACATAATGAACAAGAAGAGCAAGAGGTTATTGCGACCCTGAATCGAATACAGAACTCTAGAGAAGCAGACGAAGATGAAGATGATGATCGAACCAGTATGTTTCCAAAATCATCACCCATGATATAACTGAACATGTTCCTTGATATCTCAGTCAGACCCACGCCCTCACGAAGTAGACCGTCGTCTCCTAGCCCCAGCTGCACGATCATCTGGAATAATTATAGTATCAACCAAAGCGTAGTGTCCTTTGATTCAGAATTGAGAGGAACAACTTTGAACATGGGGGTGGATGGAGGTTTGTCCCGTTCGCTGCCAATGTTATTGCATGCGATATTTAACGACGATAATAGGGGCCGGTTCCTCATCTGGTTGGCTTACAGATACCAATCAGCCACCGTCTCAATGAGATTGATTTGCAGGTGGTAGGGTGTTCATTCATTATGTCTAGTCAGCAGTGCTGTATCAGTAATATATCATTGATCAGGCATTCGTGGGTCTGGATCCGCTCGCAGGGCTAGAAACTCGTGACGATGGTGATGAGCGCGGGCACCATAATTACGTCGTCTGTACTTCCAACCGATCCGCATCACTGTCGAACTTCGTTGAGAGGTTACAAAGAGTTACAGCTTCAGTTCAAAGTCCGGCAATGATGTAACACATAAGTACAAGTGATATTCCCAGGTTCTATGTACTCCGCGAGGCTTACAGGTAGCGATTGATCGGATTTGAGATGGCACGTTGTCCTTAACGGCTCACGTACATTGGTGGTCTATCCCGAAGCGAGGCACGAGCGTAGGGTTAGAGTAAGGACTTTGTACCAGCGTCAGTGCAGCACGTGACTGCTCTTGTCTCCGTACCATGTCGTACTCGGCCTCACTCCAGCAGGCTCCTGCCTGGCTGCTGCCTTCGCTTTTCTTTTCTCACCATTTTCCTTTCTTCTCATCATCTGTTTCTTGCTGCTGTTTCTTTCTCGCAGTTTCACCAGTCTGTCTCGGATCTCAAATCTTGGCCTCGAACTTCGACTACCGACTTTCTAATTCCGAAACCCGGTCTATTCCCGGTCCTATGCTGCCAACTCGGTGAGCTCTGAAGGCTCAGATCCTTGTATGCATCCGCATACAATGAAGACAAGTCCGGCAGGGAAGCTGGCCATGGGTTGGGAGCTTCACGGGGTGCTCCGGCACCGCTCTCTCATGTTTACCCATGCAGGAAGTTTGCAACTGCAAACTCTCATCGGGTCTTCTCAGTCTGCTGAGGTATAAAACCTGATAAGGGGAGGGAACTTCTACCCAGT
>JABBWD010000240.1:0-26584 GCA_016628565.1 Suillus placidus | reverse complement strand
ATTTACTTTGCGCTCAAGCATGGAAGAATGGAGAGCTTCTCGTGATCGCTGGTTAACCATGGGAGTGACCCATGCAAGAAATATCAGCGTATATGGAGGGACTTGAGATTGTCACGATGACCCAGCTCGACTCCTAAGTGACTGTTGATTGAGGCAAATGCAGGTGTGCCGGTGAGACAACAACCTTGGCGAAATGGTATATGGGCTCTGGTCGAAGTATTGCAGTACTCCTTCGAAATACCAAAGTCGATGATGAAGGCGGTGAAGAGTATTCAACCTGATTGAGTGAGAATCGTATTAACCCTAACCAGTATGTTGATCTAGTTGCTCTACCTAGTCTGCTTCACTTGGATAGACAAGAGTGTTCGACCCTAAAGGGGTCTGCTGTCTGAGATAAGTCTGAATTGTAAGTATTATGCATGGGGATGAAGTCCGAAGGTCCGATGTGAAGTCCGAACGTAGTCCGATATGCGGAGATTAGCGGGTCCAAAGGTTTGGAGCGGAGAGTATGGGGGAGCGAGGGAAATGAAGGGAAAGCGTCGGGACTAGCTTTCAGAGGTAAGGAAACATTAAGGGAATGATAGGACACTAAGTCCAGAGGCGAAACGAACGATAACCAAGTAATTTGACTATGGCCAACTATACACTCAGTATGGGGGACCAAGTATTGGGGCTTTGCCCTCCTACTAGATGGTGCTTGTACATGGTCACCCTAGCTCTATTTAACTAAGTACATAAAAGTCTGGAGGTGTACAGGCGAGAACAGTAGCGAAACATTGGGTCCGAAGATATGTAATCGGCCATGAGGTGCATGGGCCATGTGAGCACACATGTAATAACACTGTAGACTGCTTGAGTCAATGGGAATAATCAACTATGCACCAGTGGGGTTAGACAGGACAGGACTGGACATAGGACGGACGAGTGCACAGGAGGTCCGACAGTCTGAAGGTACAAAATGTCAGGTCTGATGCAGAAGCATTGGAGAGCATCGGAGATGGTTAGGGTAAGTGCGGACTAATTATGGCTTGTTACCACTCATCCTAGGACCGTTCTCTACAGCGGTGTGCTTCAAATCGTCGAGACCGACTAAGATATTCTGGGGTTTGATGTCACCATGAATGAATTGTGTGAGTGGATGTATTTGAGACATGAGAGCTGGAAAAATGGAGTTAGCTCTCTGCAGTGGCCTTTCACAAAGCGGCTACTAACCAACTGGTTTCCTAGATTCACAACATTGGGAAGGCTGAATCTTCGATCATGCGCGAAGATATCATGCAACGACGGCCCGAGCAGATCAAGAACCAAAGCATGGTATGTTGATTCTCTGCCAAACCAAAGACACGGGGGATCCCAACTCTGCCTGTGAGTTGTTTCAGAATCTTGTATTCATTGCACACAGAGGATGAGTTTGATGATGGGTTTGAGTTTGACAGCGACTGAATCATCCTTGATGTTTTGTGCGTGGTACACAACAGCTAAGTGAAGCCACAGATGGTGAATTAGTAACTATGTGAAGAATAGTCACGTCCAATGAGCCAGGACCCAGAACATTTCCAGCCAAATCTGCCATCAACTAGAAGTAGGGACCTTATTCAGGGTATGAAAACGTGAGGGTCCAAGAGTCAAGCAGGGAAGTCGGCGGAAGATTGATTCATGTTTTACAAGCAGTTCTTCAACCGGCTTGATGAACCGCTGAAAGGCCAGTTAAAGCTTTATTAGTAGTTTGGCTTTAGTAAGTTAGCGGCTGTGACTAACAGAATGAACCAGTTTACATGGAAAATCAGTGGCTAGTTCACTACACTCACTCTGAAACTACAAGTTTGTCGGTAAATGCCAAGCCTGATTGGGCCATAGCCAAACTGTGGCACTACTAGATGAAATGACTCACTGCACATCCTCCAAATGATACCATCCATAAGCCAGTATACCGAGCCCAATTTGCCAGTATCAGCTATTCGTTTTGGTTAATTTACAGCCACATTTCCACCATTGTAGGGGCTTCCAAAAATCTATCAGAATATACACCAAAGCAAGCAGAAGCTCTTGAAAACTCACCTTTATCTATTTTTAGATGGTATATGTTGAGATGCTCTCTACGCTGTTCCATTGCTTGTTTCTCATCACTTTCCCACAAGCTGACTTTGTTGATGTCCAAGGATTGTGTGAGATCTTCAAATGGGATCTTGGTATCATTGATGCCCTTATTCACATGTCTGTACTTTTGTAACAGAGTCTTGACTGAAATATTTAATCAAAGTCTCATTTATTTCATATATGGCACTCACCGATCCCTACAAGTTTTTTCCAATTTGAGTTACACATATGGTCATCAAGGATTTCTTGACAGTGGGCTTGGCTCATAGAATGTGCTGTTGGGGATATCTTGTTAAAGGGAGCCCACAGTGTCTCCAGAATTTCCTCATCAACCTGGCCAGCTCCAATGATGAAGTTCAGGCTGTATCTAGCAAAGCAAGCTAGCTTATGAGCGCTGAGATGAAATTTCACAACAGCAGCTACAATCTCTGTTGTCAGGGAGTGTCAGGTCAGAGCAGTTGTCAACACACTTTGTAAAGTGAAGGTTCCACTGACACCCCACATTATAAATTACCAGCGAGGTATTAATTGCATTTGCAGCATGCTTAATAGCCTTGCATATAGAGTAATCTATATTCATGTGGCTGACATGATTTTATCAGCACATCAAGCCATCACATAATAAATTAAAGAAGACTTGCCGTTCACCTTTCTGGAAGTCTGCTACTGAGTGGGGAACAAAACATCCATACTAAGCGCAAGCTGTGGCACCTACCCCAGTAGCTCAAAGGTTGCTTCAGTGTGCATTTGCTGCATTGACTGCTCAATGGTTGCTACATGTGGACCTCTTCTAACACATTCAGAATGCTACTGAAAACAAACCAGCTGCCTCACCTCTTTACTTTCCATCGCTGAGGCCAAGTGAGCTTGATATTCAGCATCCGTCACCATATAACCTGAACTGTCTGAGAGGAAGATGTCTAGTTCAGGCTCCCGCATATTCATGTGCTGAGCAGTAAAGTTTCCATCTACTACCAATCTCCTCATAACAAGCCACCTGCAACCAAAAGTCAGCTTTGTCTAACCTCAGTTAAGCAAAAACAGAATTAATGGCCGTCCTAGCATTGGTAGTCCCCTTCACTCCTGGCCAGCATTTGGGCTATGCCAAGTAGAACTGAGCCTGGCCAGCTTCATACCAAGGTAGACTGACTGGCCAGGATATATACTGGCTACTGTAGTAGGTGTACTGGCCAGAGTTTTTAATAATCAACCCACTTGTCTTTCATACTTCTGCTCCCAAAGCAAAGACATATTGATTCCTGGCTATGGACATGAAGGGCAGAAGAGAGCAAGATCTCCTGGGCCAGGCCCTGATTTCACATTGTGGCCAAATCCAAACCATTTGCAGTTCTGTCCTGTCACTGCCGAGATACTCTCATGAGTTCTCAATATTGATCCTATCAACATATACCCAGGTTATTAAGGTTGTGCTCAAGGGGGACTAATTCAGAGGGGCTTGGCCTCAGCTCATGCGCTGTGCCCCTTACCCGAGTACGTGCCCTTAATTTCAGAGGAAGTCCAGTGGGAAAACGATGAAGTTTGGAGGACTTCTGAGGTAGGTTATTCTGATGGAGTACAGGCAGGACTTCCAGAAAAACGTGGGAAACTCCAGAAGAGTTTTGTCCACTTGGTAGGGAGAAGTGTATGGACTATTCCACTGCAAGTCCTGAATAGAGACTAACAGAGAAGAGACTGCAAGGAACAAAGTCCAGGCAGAATAGACTAGGAGGAGCAGAGCAGAGATTAGGACAAGAGGAGTGGAGCAGAGAATGAGGTAGGGAGAGCAGAGTGGAGAATGAGATAGGGGAGTAGGAGTGGAGAATGAGATAGGGAGAGCAGAGTGGAGAATGAGATAGGGGAGCGGAGCAGAGAATGAGATAGGGGAAGCAGAGCGGAGAATGAGATAGGCAGAGTGGAGCGAAGATTGAGATAGGCGGAGTGGAGATTGGCATAGAAGGAATGGAACTACTATGGACAAGGTCTGGAGTAGAAACGAACAGAGTTGGACTACCTAAGGTAGAGACGGAGTTTGATAGGAGTTGGTCTTTGAGTGGAGAGAGAGTAAGTGCAGGAGAGGCAAAACTCCGGCCTAGGATATCAATTCCTAGGCCTGAGGAAGGATAGGACTAAGATGGACTAAAGTCTCAAAGACAGAATGGGCAGGAACTAAGTTAATATTCAAACTGAGGAAATACCGAGAGTTACAGGGGTTTATATACTGTAGGTATCATATGGAACAACAGTCAGCGCAGTGCAAGGCTATGTACGGAGAATGGAGAGAGCTAATTAGTAAGTACAGTGGAACATATCAAAATGGAGCCAGAGATGAAATAGAGGGACGGAACATAACAGAATGGAGACAGAGATGAAAATAGGGGAACAGAACATAACAAGTCGGATATGAGCCTATCCGAGGGCCGGAAAAGTGGTGATGCCTAAAAGGAGATATGGACAAGAGCATGGGAAATAGATCCGGAGATATATAGATAAGATCCAGACTTCCAGAGACATAGGGGTCAGGGGGTCAGACTAACTACAGAGATCCGGATGTCTGGAAACAGAGTTGGGATGTGGACAGAGGTAGTAGGGCCATTCCTACTGAGGTATGATATCCACAATGGAATAATGGGGACGGGAGATTAGGTCCGGAGATAGGTACAGATGAGTTCCGGAGTTTCAAAAATCTGATGGAGAAAGGACTGGGGTATGATTATGAGGTGGATATGTATCAGAGTGGAGCTGACAGAAAAGGGATGAAGCAGGCTAGCTGCAGGCATTCATAGGTCCAGAGTTATGGCAGAGACGAGGAATGGAGGTCTAGCGAGGTCTGGAATCTGGTATATGACACAGGTATTCAGAAAAATTTACTGGATCAAGCACACTCGAACTCACTGGGACAGTATCTGGGAATGCATTATTAGTCAGCCTTGTGAGTTTCTCAAAGAAGCTTCTTGCCGAAGTCTTGCATTCCAAGGCATCAATGAGAAAATGATCTAGTACCTCGAAGGTGAAAGCAGTCTTAGGGTGGGTGCAGCTGGCAGGAAATAGTCCTGCTCTAAGGAGCTGTAGACACTGTTGAGAATTGGATCCCTGGCAATGACACCATGCTATGTTATGCATGAACACCCTAGAAGAATGTACAATAGCGATGGGGGTGGTATCACGAGGCAAGGCTTCCACCTGGCTTCCACAAATTTTCAAAGCTCCATACCAAGGGCAAGACTCTCCACTATGACCTAAGTACTATATAGAGCCCTGGTCAGCAAGAGTGACATCCTTGAAGCACCTGCCGATCCACAATTGGATTTTGTGAAAAGGTAATGACTGATGTGACTTGATCATGCAAAGGTGACACCAGCCATGGTCCCCTGTGCAAGTTGAACAACTGAATGTGGCCTCAGCACTTTGACAAGTCTCACAGATGCCTGCATGGACAAATCATCTGATTCCAGGATGAGGATCTCAATAAGGAAGATACTCTGTTATGAAGTTGTTTTGCATCTATATTATCTAGCATGAGAAGAGAGTTATCTGTAAGCTATGAACTGCAAGTTGTACCTTGGTTTTTCTTGTGTGCTGAGCAGCCTCTCTTTCCAGAACAAAGCCACTGAATGTTTCTTGATATCCATCATACATATTGGTGTCTGGTAATTCCATTGTGACCTCTTTTGCCCGTTTCCTTGGGCTGGGGAAGGAGGAATGCCCCCCTGATGCTTCATAGAGTTGATCAGCGTGAGATTTGCACCATGAGGGCTGTCTCCTCTTTCCTGTTGTAGGTGTGTAGGCGATATAGTTGACATCCAGGTCTTTTTGTTGGGATAAACTACCTCTGTCTTTGAAAGAATATGAAACAGCCTTGAGACAGGTTTTTTTCTGACCAGACATAGCAGTTAGACAGAGGAATGAGAATGAGGATTCCAATGTAAGGCAAGCGATGCAATTGAAAAATTATCTTCATCAAATCTAGCCACATCTCCTCTAGGTATATTAATTAACTCTACTTACTGCCTAGGCACTACCTCTCCAACTCCACCATTTTTTCTTGGTGTCTTCCTACAAACAGGTTTCAGACCTCTACAAGCCCCCACCCGATTGAAAAAATCACGTGCAATCACAAATTTTGGCCTTGGAATACCCTGCTTGTTGTGGACTTTATCCTTGACAAAGTGAGCAATCATAATTCTCTCACCATCACCCCAACCTGGCACACCATGCTCCAGCACCTTGCCTAAAATATATGCCATAGTCCCAGGGGGATACTGGAGTTGGGCACCCAGGTCTGGTATGTCTAGTATGGCCTTGTGGATTCACCCCAGGCTAACCAGAAGGTCATAGACTGATGGCGATGCCCCTGGATCTCAATGGTAGGGCATCTCTCAGTTGATGCGACAAAAAAAGGACTGTAAACAGTAAACAATGGAAGGGACAGACAGTGCTTGCTAAGGGATGACTAAAGGAACTTCCCAATTACCTCAATTCCAGAAAACACAAAGGGCCAAACAACCAGATTTGGGGTATGAACCATATTCTTCAGGGTTGACACTGATTCTGCGCCAGCAAGATACTGATCTGGGGCAATAATACTGGTAATGGCAGACAAGAATTGTTCGGTGACAGTTATTTTGGACAACCAATCCCGAACTACAGCTAACTTAGTAAGGGAGGTTGATTGATACAAATGGTCTTGAAGGCGCTAGCTCCATTAAGTTAGTTGTGTACCTTAAGAAGTGTAGGTAGACAAACTTACCTCTTGATGCTGCATGTGTCAAATAATCACAAACAGGCCCAGTCAAATTCAAATAAAAGCTTACCACTATTAATGGCAGCATAAGCTATACTGGCTGCAGCCCTGGAGAGTTCAATATCAGCAATGGTGGTTGTCTTGACATCAATACCAGAACTGGACAGTTGAACATTCTGCCACTGGTTCCATAGTCTCAGCCTTAAAATTTTAGCAGTTCAGTCTGTGTCACAAAACCCTAACTTAGAACCGGCTTACTTGGCTTTTTGTAGTGATTTAGGATCAATCTTGCTATCTGAGAATTCCGGAGTAATTCATTCATCCAGCTACAGAGGATTTTGGACAGTTTTGTCACAGGGTCCCCCATGGCAGAAGAGTAGAAGGTTGACCGGTGTAGGGAATGATCCCTGTATGAGCTCATAATCAGTCATTCGATGAAGCATGTCAACATCCCACTTAGTCTGCACTTATCTTCGCCATCTCCGACGCTCTCCACATCAGACCCGACATTTTTACCTTTGGACTCATCGGACTTCCCGTGCACTTGTCCATCCTATGTCCAGTTCTATCCTATCTAACCCCACTGGTGCATAGTTCATTTTCCCATTGACTCAAGCAGTATGCAGTGTTATTACATGTGTTCTCACACGACTACTGCACCTCATGGCCAATTACATACTGTCAGACCCGATATTTCACTACTGTTCTCGCCTGTACACCTCCAGACTTTTACATAGATAATTAAATAGGGCTAGGGCGACCTTGTACATCACCATCTAATAGGAGGGTAAATTCCCCAATACTTGGTCACCCCCATGCTGAGTACTTAGTTGAACTTCAACAATACACTTAGTCATCATTCATTTTGCCTCTAGACTTTCATCAATTGTTTTATTATTGTTCCCTTACCACTGAAACCTAGTCCCAATGCTTTCCCATCATTTCCCTCGCTTTCCCGTACTCTCCACTCCCCAAATCTTTGAACCCACTGTTCTCATCATCGGACTTCGCTATATACCTTCGGACCCGATGTTTTTGCCTTCGGACTTCGTCCTCTTGCATAGTACTTACCATTAGACTTACACCAGACAGCAGACCCCTTTAAGGTTGAACGCTCTTGCTTGCAAGTGAAGCAGCTAGGCAGAGCATAGACTTGACATACTGGTTAGGTGTTTATTTCTATAGACACTCAGCCAGGTTGTATATTCTACAATGGCCGACCTCAATGTAGGGCTTATGCATATAGAGAGGAAAAAAAGTGGTATTGCAACATTTGTGGGTTCAAGTTCTCAAGGCGGTACCTGAGTGCACTTTAACTTAGGTTCAGCCATAGTATATTATTGACAAATACATACTTCACATATGTGATATAACCATACTAGTATATACTGTTCTGATTTGCTCCTCCTGCACTATTGTACATTTCAATGTTTATCAGTGCTATTCTGTGACACTTGTGATGTCTGTGAGACCTTGTGTAGATCTGTGTACACTTGTGATTCATGTGAAATCTGTCACCAAATTAGTAGTTTGCTGATGCTGAGGCATTGGAGTTTAAGCTTCGATTTGCAATGCCAGCCAACTCCATGGTTTGGCTATGCTAGATTTTATTCTAAGTTAGTATGAGGCATGAGCATGTGCTTGGAATGAGGTTTATGCCTGATGCGAACAAGTGGGGCTTGGATCGCTTCTTTCTTCCTCATTCTCACTGCTCATAGATATTTTCTGGTTATTGCTGCTAGAATCATTGCTGCACAACTACCAGCCTGCTCAATTAAAAGGTCTTCCAATCCTAAGTTTATCTATCATGAATCGGCTTCTTTCTGACCCACATGTAGAAATTTGTCCAGACTTTATGTCTGACTTCTACCGAGCAAGCCATGCGCCACTTGTAGCATTGAATAATACCGAAGAGTGAGCTGCTGAGATCTTGCAGGCAGTGTGGACAGCAACCAATGCATTGTAGTAGGGAGGTTTGGCTCCAGGGGCTTCAGCAAAGAGTGTCAGAGGTCTCCGTTGGGTGTCAGAGGTCACAGATAGCCATAGATAGCCATGTTTATAGGGTTAGGTCTTTCACCACTTCACCACCATAGCAGTCTGCTTGGTTGGTTGGCTTGTCTCTCAGCTAGCTCTGTGCTTGAGGCCTGGCCCTCTCCAGCATCCAATGGCAAGATCAAGTCGGTGTGGACCAACTTGCTACAGCAGAGCAGCACCATCTTGCCGAGGAGGGAGCAGTGCAATGACTTCAAGCATGTCGTCTTGAAGAAGTCACAGTGGACAATGAAGTGAGGAAGAAGAACCGCCTTAAGCACATTCCAATTCCTATGTGTCCGAGGCCCTTGCACGCCAACGTGAGCATTCTGGTCTCTGATTTTGCCTTGCACAAACTCGAGAAGGGCCATTATGTAGAGCTTTATTACTGGACTAACATAGGTTTAGCTGATGCAAGGCTACATTATCGCACCACCAACAACGAAGGAATGGTGCCTAACACTGCGGCAGACAGCACCACCACATGGATGCCGGCTAGCGCTACTCGACCCTCTGCAACAGTCATTCCCGACCACAGCTTGAGCACATTGGATTTTGCTCAGGCAATCCCTTGCCTGGTCGCTTCCTTGACAGAGCGAGGGTGGGATGACAACAGAGTATGGATGTTAACGGTTTTTTGGGGCAAACTCATGTTGCACCAATACTGGTGTTCCGATGATCTGCTGGATCAGCGTGCGCTGTCAATGTATCAAGAAGAACAACATCACACCTGGCATCAAGCCATTCCATTACTGGGTGGTGCCTGGGATATTTCAATCATCGATGATGTAGAGATCACTTGTATCTTGGATCACATCTATCGCAAGGATTGACGGCACTGAGACAATGAGTTTGATTATCGGGTCCATCTACATATAATGGTTTTCAATGTCCAGTTCGCTAACTATACTTTTTTCCAACTTTTTGTCGTCTTCCATGCCTTTGTTCAATACTGCATTTGTGTTTGCACCTGTGTCTTTGTGTCTGCATTTTGCGTTTTGTGTCTGCATTTTGTTCTCTGACCATGTGTTTTTCCTGTGATTAGTGTTCACAAGGGCTGTGCTCTACAGGGACACTTGAAGACACCACCTCAGCTTAATGTTCTAGATGTTTGGGTTGTTCACCAGGTCCCACATGCACACAGCATACCAGTGATCGCAAACGTTCAGCGTCACCCAACAGACAGACTCAAACTCATTCATCTTGTGACATGCGCCCATCTTCTCACCAATTGGGTTTTCAGGACAGCACACACGTACAGCAATCCCCAGCTGTGTGCACAGTCTGTTTGGGGAGGCACACCCACAGCTTCATTGACTGTACTGCCAAATGGCTCTGGGACAAATCTCACCCCACCATCACCACACAAGTCAACAAGTTGCTCCTGCTGTGCTCTACCAACAAGCCTTTGTGTGTCAACTGGCAACGAGTGTGTGGGTGCAGCAACCGTTCACACGACGAACGACATGTCTGTGCGGGTTGTCTCTCCACTATGCATGGCTCCCAGTATTGTCCTCGAGCACAGGCAGTCCCATCTGATCACACCATATGATACTTCTGCTTGGGAGTACCTGCTTCGCACTCATCAGCTTCTTGAATGATATCCCAACATCCCGCAAGGTTTACGTAGTCACAGCAGGGCTGGAGATATTTAAGATAGGTTTTAATGTGATCTGGAATGCAAAGGACATTTTTGAAATTTAAACATGGGTACATAACTTCAAATTTTGTCAGTGTTTTGTGCAAAATCCAAAATATAAAGCTTTGGCAGCTATTTTGGCACTGACCTTATGTCACCAAAAATAAGAAATTTTGTCAGATTTTGAGCATGTGCTTGAATTTAAAGTTTTATTATGACGTTCAACTTGGGACAATTACTTGAAGTTTAATCCATGGTCACTATGTTAAGTTGTATCAAACAATTAGACCCTGCCAAAAATTTCAAGTTCACGGTGGCAACAAAATGTGATGACAACACTTCAAGTTTTGTCTTCGGATTAAATATATCGCCCGCCCATCGCCTGCCCGCCCATCGCCCGCCCACCCATCGCCCACTCACCCGCCTGCAAAAACGCAAGATCAAATCAATATATTCATATTGAAATCTATAACAATGCAAGTTCAGTCAGGAATATATAGTAGTGTTGGATAGGCAGTTTCAGTTGCGAGATAAGGATAGGATCACAGTGTGACGGTCAGAAACCCTCCATCGCGCAAAGTGACTAATGACCCATGACACCTTGGCATTTTCAAGGCAGGTTTCAAGGTCCGTCAAGTACAATTTTGCCAGAAAATCAGGGTACATCGAGAAGGGATCTATGGTATGGTGATCTAGTGGGATATGTTGCTGTACAGCAAACAATAACTCTCCTGTCAGTGTACTATAAATGTATTTGATAATGGCAGGGACAGGGGTTAACAACCAATCTCCGCAAGGATAGAAGAAAATCTGGCTGTTGCCCAAGTGTGTAGACACCTTGCTGTAGATCACACTGTCGAACTTGAGTGTAGCGCGTAATACCGTAATACTGCCATTCGTCACCTGATGAGGGTATACAGGTCTTCAGGCACCGCACTAGTTGCTCCACAGTCGGCAACCTTGATGACATCATTCATGGGATCTTTGGCAAGCTTGTGGATAGAACTTGTAGCGCTCTTATTATATACTCGATCAAACATGACCCCACACTCTTGAATAGCAGGCGGACAGTCTGGTCAGGCGAGCCAACGGCGAAGTCTTGCAGCCTTGGTATACAAAAGAAGCAATGTGTTTTCAAGCTCCCCTAAAAGAATTAAGTCTAGTTTTCTCATTCGTGCTTTGAAAGGACATACCAAATTTGTGATTGACAGGAATGTGTTGTATAATTCCAAATAAATGTTCGAAAGGAAAACACCACCACGAGTGAGCAGGCCCGAATAGGAGCAGATAGTCATATATATGGAAAGACGCATGGTGATTTAGTTGCACAGAGGAGGTGGGAGGAATTTTCTGCAACTTTCCGACATAAGTGGCGACATGCAAGCAATAGGCTTAGGTGTGGTGTTGGGCCAAGCCTTCCAATATGCAGTGCATCGGATCAACGACAAGCTGCCGGGAGGGGTCCCAGTATGGTAAGCGCCAGAGTTCAGAATAGCGCACGCCATGAGCCTTGAACAGTCTTTCATGTTCAGAGGATGTAGTGGCGTCTCTCCACTGCTCAGCATACTCTCGCAGTTTTGCTCTGTCATGAGGTTCCCACTTCTCGAAGTCGACTCTTCCACAGGTAGACTTGTGATAACAATTGCACGCACTGCAATAGAAGTGACTGCCAACTCCAGCCATAGAAGCAATATGACGAGCAGCGGGTAGGTCACAGACAACAGGGCTGATGGCGCTACAAGTAAGCTGACCATGGGGTTACAAGCCGTTTTGGAGAACTTGATACTGTGCTGCCATGCATCTACCAAATCATTGATAAGTGGTGATATGTAGTGGTTGACATTCTCCAGTGATGGCTGCTTTGGACCTGGGATGATACCTGCAAGATACATATTCTCTGGTTTGTATCTGATATCCACCGGTGAATTTAAGCACGCCATAGAGATGATTCTGCATGATGTACTAGCTCCACGGATATTCAGACCTTCCAGATTGAAAAAATCCACATGAAGAGCGAAGACATAGTGTCCCTCCTCTCCTCTATCAACAAAAAGTGAACCTGGCTGAGGACCACCGAACTGATGGAGAAATTGAGCTTCAAAGGGGGTTTTGATGAAGGATGGATGGGGGGAATCAATGGAGTCCATGAGATTGTTGCATGTCTAATCCATCATGGCCTCGATATCTATACAAGAGAGGAGACCAAACAGATAATCTTTGAAATCGTGGTACATGAAGGTCCTCCTGGGTTTGGAATTTCCATCAGCACCAACAAGCAATGCCTCGCCACACTTGGTCGTGAGTAGAGTTTAAAAGTCCAGTTGCAAGACAGAAAAAAGACTGCAACCGGACCAAAACCAGACCAAAAAAGACCGGACCTCAGTTGCCAGTTGCCTCAGGTCCAGGAAAGTCTGGTTGCAGTTGCCTAACTTTTGCAACAAATGAAAGACTGGTCCAAGACCGGTTTGAACCGGTTTTTTTGGGACCGGTTGCCTATATATGGGTAGTACTCATCTAGGCGATTCTATCGGTGGTCTGATCTTCAAAATCGGTTGAGATTTGGGAAAGTTATAAGCATTTTAAGAATGGCTCGTATATGTCTGTGGGGCGTGTTTTTAGGCTTGTTGGCACTGAACCAGGGATTGATTTCCAAGCTTAAAAACCTTTACCAGTGTGTTCATAGACCTCAAAAATGGTATGGAACATCAAATTTAGATAACTCTTGATGATTATCATGCTCCAAGACTAGCACAAAGATCAGATGTGTTAGAATGGCAAGTCAAAATCACCGATTGGCTCATAACTTACCCAAACCTTGAGTGTTCAACAAGATATGAGTAGCTATAGACTTGCCTAGACTATGATCACAATTAACATTAAGACACCTAAGCCTTATGACAACTTTTATTTTTCAAAGACAAGCCCAATAACGATTTTTTGTCAAGCTTATATCTTGCTTATATCTTACCCTATTGACAAGATAAGACTAGCTATAGTATCGCCTTGACTAGCAGCACATATTTCGTCAAGAAGCCTAACCATGGTAATGACATTTCATATTTGACTCACATACAGGGCGGATTTTGGGCACCCTTTTTATAATGCTCATATCTTGCTCAGCTCTTAACTGTTTAATACAAATGAACCACCGTTAGAATCGTGGGAAGGGATACTACACTCCTACAACCAGTTGTAGGACCGCAAAAGACCAAAAACATCGGTCTTTACGGGTCCAGTCCAGGTTCACTGATATCATGGGAATAAAAAGACTGGTCCTGGTCCGGTTGCCTCCAAATAAAGCAAAAAGACCGGACTGGACCAGACTTTTAAACTCTAGTCGTGAGTGTAGGACAATGAGTGCAGATGGCATATGGGACAATCTTTCCCTTGAGATGGAATCTGGCCTCGGTGCTTTCTGAGGTCATTGGGATCGCTTTAGGATATTTGTGTGGGAGGAGTTGAGGCCGTTATCTGACCTCCGGAATGCGAGAAATAATATGATGGAAATGATCTTCATAATTAGATCACAGCTAATCCTGCTGACCCCTATAATAACTCTGCATATGATGCCAAGGAAGAGGACAATTTGAGTGATTTTGTCTAACTCATTGACTGGATCTTGCGGAAGGGTATCTACTGAACGATAAGCAAAGAACTACCATGATGATCCACACGCTCGCTTACCAGTATTGATCTCGACAGGTGTATCATCGGATGGCTCATAACTGTTGAGCTGGGTTGCCAATATGTCCATGTGCGATCTGATTGCCTTCTTTCATGCAATTACGATATCGGACTGCCGACTGACATTTTGCATAGCTTTATGAAGTAAACGTAGCTCGTGACCAACGTGATCAATGCGAAAAGAATGCAGCAACAGGCGAAAGCATTGCTGGATTTTGGACTCGATGTTATCAAGGACAACCAATGCCTTTGCGGTGCGTTGATCACATCCCTTTTTCAAGACAGGTACTGCATCAGGTTTGAGCTCGACAGTACAAACTGTCGAGCTCGAAGAAATATTGACTGGTATATCCATAGCAAGGGTCAAGCGACTAAGATTGTCGGCGATGATGGCGACTGATGACATGTTATCTGTGGTGCATGCAGAAAGGTCAGTGGCAGCAAAATCTACGTCAATAATCACACTGTTACCTGCAGCGTGTTCTGCTTTTACATGCAAGATATGAGACACAATTGAATGTTTGGCCATGAGCACTCCTTTTGGTGTGCCTTTCTTGTCATATCTGTCTTTGTCAATGCACTCCTCGCAAACACATTGTTTGAGCATTGCACAGGCTACAGGCATTGAGAATTGAGGGAGGTTGATGGCTGTGTGATTGGAAGTAGATCCTGGTATAGCGGGACTTAAATGAAAAAAAAAAAAACAAGGGAAGAATGGAGCAACTCACAGACAAGGCATCAGAGACGACGAAGTACAAGGTGATTGCCTATATAGATACTATTTGGATGCATGACAAGGGACGATGGAACAATACATACCGTAATCTAGATCTGACAAGACAAGCACAACAGAATTCCAGTGCCCATGAACAAAGTGGGCGCGCAATCTGGCCATATTGTTGGGAAGATTCCATATTCACAAATGTTGATGAGAGTGACGAAAGTCGAAAGCATAGACTTGGACAATGGGAATGATGAGCTCGATAGTACAAACTATCGAGCTCGAGGTGATGAGAGTCAAGTGTACTTCGATCAATTGGCCATATTGTTCTTTACCTAGGCTTGCGCTTATGCGGGTGACCAATTGGTCGTTCACGAGCACCTACGTATGATCTAGTGGAGGGTATTGTTAAGGATTATCCAAATCCGAACATGTCTCCGCATTGTCAGGCGTCAAGTTTACTAGGTGGACATGCAAGCAGAGCCTGTGTGTCCAAACGGCTATGAATCTGTCGAAGGAGTAACATTGGAACTGTATTGTATTGAGAGTGAGCTCGATAGTACAAACTATCGAACTCGAGGATATCGGGGAACGATGAGCTCGATAGTACAGACTATCGAGCTCGAAAACCTAAGGGGATAATACTACCACAACAGTACAAACTGTTGTATTTGCAAGGGTAAGGATAATGCTACAACCATACAAATGGTTGTAGCTAAAGACTATAGTAAAGGAGTAGCTTGAGACGTGATGAAATTTGAGATCAGTGGGACAAATAGTTACAAATATGATTATGTCATCCAATCATTTTGGGATCCTACTATGTAGGTGGGCGACATAATCTAGAATGCTGACCTAAGATTATTTGCAACTGTTTGTCTCGCCATCTCCAATTTCGTCAGAGGTTTGTCTCTACTTCTGATTTTTTTCGAGCTCAATAGTCTGTACTACCGAGCTCATCGTTCTCCGATATCCTCGAGTTTGATAGTTTGTACTATCAAGCTCACTCTCAATACACTACAGTTCCAGATTTTTTTCGAACTCGATAGTTTGTACTATCGAGCTCACTCTCAATATTACACTACAGTTCCAATGTTACTCCTTCAATAGATTCATAGCTGTTTGGATGTGCAAGCTCTGCTTGCATGTCCACCTAGTAAACTTGACGCCTGACAATGCGGAGACATGTTCGGATTTGGATAATCCTTAACAATACCCTCCACTAGATCATACGTAGGCGCTCGTGAATGCCCAATTGGTCACCCACATAAGTGCAAGCCTAGGTAAAGAACAATATGGCCAATCAATTGAAGTACACTTGACTCCCATCACCTCAAGCTCGATAGTTTGTACTATCAAGCTCATCATTCCCATCGTCCAAGTCTATGCTTTTGACTTTCATCACTCTGAGCTCAATCATTTGTACCATTGAGCTCATCGTCCATGGCCCAGGGAAGGGGTTATACACTGCGTAAGTATCACCCAGCACACCCATTAACTCACTGCTGAAGGGGTTATACACTGCATAGGTATCACCCAGTGCATCCATCAGCTCACTGCTGAAGGGGTTATACACCGCATAGGTATCACCCAGCACCATTCGACAACTGTCTCATAGGACAGTACTATCAAACACCACCTCTGTCTCCCTGTGCTGTGATCCTCTGGATCATGTGGGTCCAGCCATATGCTCGTCTCAACTCCTCCACCATACACACAGCGGAGGGGGATAGCAACACAAATTCTCTCATTAGTGAGTATATTACTATCTACACATTGCAAGTAAGTGACATCTTCCCAAGAATCTCGCCGTGCTGTTCAATACTATGCAATCATGACTTTCATCCACCTGAATTCCTCTTTTGAGATCGTCAATCTCTTGACTTGGCACTTGGTCAGACCAGCGAGCCACCCTTCATTATACAAAATTACAGGCAACCCATCGACTTGTGCCCTGGAAGTCATCAGATTCCCGGCTGCGCGTATCCACTTCATTGGTTTTGAGCCTTGAGGGGCAAAGATATCGTCATCCACAAGTCTTTGGTGATCGACGATGTCCATCTCCCATTCTACCGCTCGGCGCCATACCATATTCTTGACATGAAGAACGGTTTCAATGTCATTTTCCACATTGCTTTCCTCCAAACTCATACCGCCTTCTCCCAACATCTTGATCAGTCGTTGAAGCCACCGCCAGGCTGGGAGGTCTTCTTCATTTTTGTCGGCCGTTTGTTTGACGAGATGGTCGACAACCACTATCCTATGACGATATTTCTGAGAAGTCTTCAGTACCAAAATTGTCTGGAAATTGCAGGCATACATTCCTCCGATGCGTCGTTTGACAAGTTGCTTTCAGTGTTTCATCCCTCTTCATAATCAACCTCTTCTCCACCTCGACAGGGGTCTCCAATATAGCCTTCCATGTGACCTTGGGCTGCACAGCCATCCAGATCGTATGCAAGCACTTGTAACGATCATGAAGGATTTCCCTGAAATATGCCTCTGACCTCTGGAATGGCCACTTCTCTTCATTGCACCTTTTCTGTATTTCTTCGAGGAGCAGATCAATAATTTTGCTATTCCAGGGGGTCTTGGACCCATTTTGGAGATCAAAGGCAAGATTTTTTAGATCAGGACCTGGACCATCTTCATATTCATATGAGTAGACATCCTCACGACTCGCTGCCTTGTGGACTATGAAATCAGCATCTTGAGCGATCTTGAAAACATCTTTGAACAAATGCCGCACTTCTCCCTACTTCAATGTAAGTGGAATCAAAGTCGATACTATCTTTCGGCTTACCAGAAAAAAATCTCTTTTGCAGCTCAGTTCAGCAGCCTTCTCTTGCTGAATTTCTTCATCCTCTATCTTTTTCTTCCGGGGACTGCACTTTTTGACGAGCGGGAAGTCTTTCTCGATGAGAATGTGCCTCAGCGTGGCCTCCACACCTCTTGTGATCGCATCTTCCATACTGGCACTAGGTGAAGTGTCATCTTGTTGACGTGGTGCATCTTTCTCGAATGGTTGTTCTTGATGGATTTCCTGCGTGTCCGTCTAGTATTGTGAGGTTACATCATATCCAACAATACACCAGGCACTCACCTCCACAGCTACTGATACAAGGCAAGTCCTGCACGATATTCCACAAATTCTCTTTAACTTCTTGATGGTATCTAGGCATGGGGTACCTGCCGATGGCTTTGCGGATGGACAAGGCCTGTTATCCATTTCTGTATCCCTATCCTGTAATCTGTAACTCCTGGAAAACTGCTGTTCCATGTTGGCCAGCTCGCTTTCTTTTTCCACCTGGGGTATTTTCAGCATACTCATCAGCCCACAAATCAATATCCTCACCCTCAATCTATCAACTTCGTGGTTCAGCCTCTGCTCCATCTCGCCGAATCTCACATTCTCACGTTCTAGAAACTACGTGGCTGTCATAAACCACCTTTTGTGTCAAATTATTCACCTTACCTCTTCTTCTTTCTTTCTACTGAACTCCTCTTCACGCTGAGCTAGTTCTTGCTCAAAGCGATTGCGACTATCCTCCAGAATTTTCTGCACACTAGTTTCTACTGCCTCACAATTTGCGTGGCCGACTGCTTCACGACTTCTTCTCATATAATCTTCAAGCTGTTGGTGCTGTTCGGTGCGGCTAGCCTTGTCACTGTCATCAACAGGTGTCTGCCATTCGAACGTCCAAATGATTTACCTCAAATTCTTTGGTGAGTTGTGCGTCCTGCTGAAGGGTATGCAACCTGATTGAGTGAGAATCGTAATAAACACCTAACCAGTATGTTGAGTCTTTTGCTCTGCCTAGTCTGCTTCACTTGTGATAGACAAGAGTGTTCGACCCTTAAGGGGTCTGCTGTCTGAGATAAGTCCCAAATGTAAGTATTGTGCAATGGGGCAAAGTCCGAAGGTCTGACATGAAGTCCGAAGGTACATAGCAAGGTCCGATGATGGGAAACAGCGGGTCCGAAGGTTTCGGCAGTAGAGAGTATGGGAAAGCAAAGGAAATGATGGGAAAGTGTCGGGACTAGTGTGCGAAGGTAAGGGAACATTAAGGGAACGATAGGACCGAAGTCCAGAGGCGAAACGAACGATAACCAAGTATATTTGACTAAGGCCAACTATATACTCAGTATGGCGTGATCAAGTATCAGCGAATTTACCCTCCTACTAGATGGTGATTGTACAAGGTCGCCCTAGCCCTATTTAACTAAGTACGTGAAAGTCCGGAGGTGTACAGGTGAGAACAGTAGTGAAACATTGGGTCCAATGCTATGTAATCGGCCATGAGGTGCATGGGCCATGTGAGCACACATGTAATAACACTGTAGACTGCTTGAGTCAATGGGAATAATCAACTACGCACCAGTGGGGTTAGACAGAACAGGACTGGACATAGGATGGACAAGTGCGCGGGAGGTCCAACAAGTCTGAAGGTACAAAATGTTGGGTCTGATGCAGAAAGCGTCGGAGAGTGTCGGAGATGGTTAGGATAAGTGCAGACTAAGTATGGCTGGTTACTGCTCATCCTAGGATCGTTCTCTACACCGCTCTCTCAGAGCTACTTCCCACCATTTTCTGATCTCTTCCATGCTGGACATATGTTCTTGTTGTAGGTTTTGAGCTTCCTACACGGCCATGAGCCAGATATCCGTGATGTCTAGTGAGCTTACTATGAACCCTTTCCATCTCACGCCTCATATAGTTGATCTGCTCCGTTTGACTGTACACTGTTTCACGCAGTTCTGCTTCTGCTGAGTAATCTACTTCCTTGATACAACACTTGTCTGATACCTGGACAGACCTTGAGCCCAACATTAACCTCATACATCCGGACGTACCATCTTGGACTTTTCCCTCTTATCGCACCCAGTTGAGGGCTGTCCTGTGGCATCATCTAGGTCCATCTGCGACGACTCCCTCTTGTCCATCCGAGTCATCCTTGCTAGACTGGGGTCCATATGGTCGAACTGATTTGGGGTTTGAAATGTGGCAGCATCTTCCATGTCGTCTGCCATGTCGTCATTGAACAAGTTCGCATCATGGGATGTTTGGATATCTTCCTGCTCAAGCCATGGCATGTTAATAGGGTTATTGAGCAAGAGGGGTAGATCCTGTTTCTGGGCTCCACACGTGTTATCCTACTTATATGCAACCCTAACAATTAATCATCACATCCACTTTTTAGGTGTCCTGTATTGTGAACGACGTTGCACAATTCTCACTTTTCGGGCTAGGCTGCGGATGTTTGGGGGCAATAGTGCCATTTTTTTACGAACAAAAAAGCCAGTTCACAAAGTCTAAGTCTAAGATCAGGTGGGCTTACGATACTCTGCTAGATTTATTGTCCATGGTTGCTTCATTCCATGAAACAAATAAAGCTAATGAATTCAGTTTGCAGAATACTCTGTGCAGAGCATGCTCAGTTTGGGGTCAGTAAACTACTATAAGATTGCCGCTCTCATCGCCCACTCTCATCTCTCCAGTTATCTTCAGCACTGGTCGCCTACAGCTATCATTCCTTTATTACAATGGTCAACACTTGCACATATATCTTACCCACATCATCGGCAAGTTATCTTGATTCTCTCTCCTGGTCTTTTTCTCACAGCTTAATCAGACTCTTGAATTCCATGTGCGGTGTAGGCTATATTCTGCATTGTGGAGCAGACCTCGCCAGGTTACCATGCTTACACGATGTTCTGATCACTCATGCAACGCGAAGCACTTTCCCATTCCTGAGAAACTCTTAAATGACGCTACTGTACAACCTTATGTACACAACTGTCTCGTCACCCTTCATAAAGGGAGACGCATCTATCAGTTCTGTGTTTTTTTTTTCAAACGACATTGTCATCTGAGAATCAACACCCTTCTCAGCAGCGATGGCAATGTATTCCGAGTTGATGCAGCTGTTACAAGGGTTGGCACAAGCACCGGCTCTGTTGTAAACATGTGAGGAAGGGACAATGTGCTGGCCGACTTTATTATGCACAAGTGAGTAGTACACAGTGATCTTCAGTCCTTGCTGATTTAGAATCTATCAGCTTTATACAACACATTCAATATCATGGAAAACTGCCACACACTCTGACACTTGTGAAGCCCCTGAGCACTCGCGTCAATCATTGGCTGGCTTACAGTAATGCTAGAGCCTAGACCGGCGGTTAATAATGTTGAATAAATTTCTGGGGTCATTAAATTGTGTAAGATGAATTTCTTGAGTCACCAAATTGAGTACTGAATATCACTATACACATCATTCAGTGGTTACAGCTGGAGGATGTTTCAAATGATGTCACTTTACAACGACTATTCACCAAGCAGTTTGTACTGCTGGGATGCTACCTTTCTCCCTTGCTGCATCACAAAGCCGTTTGTACTGCTAGGACGATGCTACCTTTCTCCCTTGCTGCACACCAAGCCATTTTGTACTGCTGGGACGGCGTGCACTACCTTTTTCCCTCGCTGCATCACCAAGCTGTTTGTACTGCTGGGATGGTGTGCGCTACCTTTCTCCCTCGCTGCATCACCAAGCTGTTTGTACTGCTGGGATGCTACCTTTTACCCTCACTACGCAACGACAGTGGCATCTTGCATTACCGAGCCATTTGTACTGCTGGGATGCTACCTCATTGCATCTTTTTGGACCCATCAAATGTCAATGTAGCCAGCACAAATCCATCGTGCACAGTTTATTCAACTGTCATGATGCATGTAAACATATGCTGGAGTGTCAGGATGCTGTGGTGCACTTTGCCATGCGGGACCACACAGAGTGTCACGCTGCAGTGAGTCTAGCGACTGTTGACTGCTGCCATTGGACTGAACATCATTTTAGGCTCCCGTCTTTCGAATGGCAAATGCAACACTCACTGGCTTGTACTTGCATGGCTGACTCCTGAATTTTCCTGGACAATCAGCCTTGCAGCACCGTTTGCATGTATGCTGTGCACGCTGCTTCACGTGGAGCCTCCACGTGTTCCTGTGGGAGCAGGATTGTCGTACTGCAACTGCAAGAGTGTTTGCCGCGAGCTGCTATGGCCCAGGATGACACCGATCTGCCAGTCAGAAAGTTCATCACTGGCTGCTGGTCGCGCACTACCAAGAATCTGGTCAGCGACAGTCTCGCGTTGTGCCAGTGTGATCTCGGGCATTCCAATGGGTACAGCGAGAAGCTTTTGCAGTTCATCGTAAGCACTCTTATTCTGCTCTACTGAATTGTGCTCGTTCTAATGCTCATTCCAGATCTTGAAGTAAGACTTTAGGTGCTCTGGAAGCTGTGCGCAGAAGACATGTGAGTGAAAAAAAATTCTGAGGCAGAACTCTACTTACTTTGTAAAATATACTCGTCCCATTTGCATGGCGCTGCCATTCCTGCGCAAGCATGATCCAGTTGGGTTGCTTTTTTCCTGAAAACTGGCCCATGTTGTTCTTGAGAAGCAGCCGGTAAAGGGCCTTTTCTTCGACTGTGTGGACAGGTAGGACAGCACACACCTTTCAGTCTTATAGTACTGCAGAACCTGTTGATAGGACATGTACATTGGCCTGCAAAACCTGGTGTACAGGACACTGGCCGGCCTATGCACTACCTGTGTAGGCCGGCCATGCAGAACCTCGCAGGCCGACACCTCATACAGAAAATGATATCTCTGCACTACCTGTGTAGGCCGGCCATGCAGAACCTTGCAGGCCTGCACCTCATACAGAAAATGATATCTCTGCACTACCTGTGTAGGCCAGCCATACAGAACCTTGCAGGCCGACACCTCATACAGAAAATGATATCTCTGCACTACCTGTGTAGGCCGGTCATGCAGAACCCTTGCAGGCCTATGCCCATACAGAAAATGATATCTCTGCACTACCTGTGTAGGCCAGTCATGCAAAACCCCTATGATCCATACAGAAAAGATATCTCTCTACTCCCTGTGTAGGCCAGTCATGCAGAACCCTTGCAGGCCAATGCCCCATATAGAAAAGATATCTTTGCCATACCTGTGTAGGCTGATGATGTAGGACCCTGTCTTAAATACTCTACTATAAAATGAGATTCCATACCGGAGTAGGTCTAGCCAACTTCACTCATCTAATAAAACATATATCTCATATAGGATAATATAAATGGTGACCCAAAAATATTTGAACAAAAAGCACTGTCTACCCCTACACTTCTTACCTGGTGACCAGGTAGGCTAATGGGCCAATATGTTATCAGTGGGCCGGCCGCCTATGTTCTGCATCTGTACAGACTGGCTGGCCTAATAGCCCAATATGTTATCAGTGGGCCGGCCAGCCATGTTCTACATATGTACAGACTGGCTGGCCTAATAGCCCAATATGTTATCAGTGGGTCGGCCGGCCGTGTTCTACATATGTACAGCTTGGCTGGCCTAATAGGCCAATATATTATCAGTGGGTCGGCCGGCCATGTTCTACACATGTACAGACTGGCTGGCCTAATAGGCCAATATGGTCTCAGTGGGGCGGCCAGCCATGTTCTACACATGTACAGACTGGCTGGCCTATAGGCAATATGTTATCAGGGAGTCGGCTGACCATGTCTACATATGTACAGAATGCGGGACTAATAGGCCAATATATTATCGTTGGTTTCGGCCGTCCGTATTCCACATATGTACAGACTGGCTGGCCTCATAGACCAAATGTTATCAGTGGGTCGGCTGTCCACCTGTGCATACTCCATAGGTACATAGGCCTAGCACAACCACCTGCTTAAATTATATTGACCATACCATACATAGAGTAAAGTATTGCCAGTGCTAACATAAATATTACTCAAAAATTGACATGAAAATTGAAGTGTACATGACAACAAACTGCAAGAAAGTAATTCTAAGGCATTGTGATAATAATAGTGTCTCAGTCCTTATACTTCTTTGAAGCTACTCTGTCTGGCAGAGCGACGAGGAGGATCAGGAGGAGCAGATGTCTTTACCTTTTTCATGGGTGAATCAACATCTGTTGCTGGTGTTACCCTTCCTTTTCCCCAGCTTTAGTACTGTTTGCCTTCTTTGATGTGGCAGGCCTCTCCTTAGCCATCCTCTTCTCCTCAGCCACCCTCTTCTCCTCAGCCACCCTTTCTCCTCAGCCACCCTCTTCTCCTCAGCCACCCTCTTCTCCTCAGCCACCCTCTTCTCCTCAGCCACCCTCTCTCCTCAGCCACCTTTCCTCACCACCCCTTCTCCTCAGCTACCCTCACCTCCTCAGCCACCCTCTTCTCTCAGCCACCTTGCTGCTCTGCCTCCCTCCTCTCTTTCACCTGCCTTTGTCTCCAGACGCCTCATATGAACTTCTTCCCTCACCGACATCTGCTTCTCATTACTATCTGGCAGCATTCCCTCCACTTTCAACTGGATTCTGGTAATCTCCTCCTCAATCTTCTCCCCTACCTGGATGCCAAGGATGGAGGCCCAAATATTCAGGTACATCATCCAGCCTCATCTGCTTCATACTCCTGAGCACGGCGACACTCACGAAGGAGAAGTCCAAGTCCAAGGACAACAATCATACCCAACCACGAGATCTGATGATATAGTTCCCTAGTTCCTCCAAAGCCACGGAGGATGCCTGAATATCATTGTGCATATTTGAGGTAGATATGCCTCCGACCAGTCCAAGATGCCCAGACAGGCAGATGTTGCTTCCTAGCCTTCCTTAGGATCCGGAGTTTGCTTTTAAAAAAGAGTAAAATTTAGTGCTGAATCACAAAATTAGTAAATTATACATACTGTCTCGGAAAGTTTTTGAACTAAGGCCAACAGTTGACGGTATGATGGGAGAATGGAGAGGGACTGAAGATAACAACTGTGTCACCACTGAAATGGAATTTTGGACAGGAATCAGAAAGAGACAGGGTGTGGCTAGCACGTACTGCCAAGCCGTCCTCTTCATCAGAAGAAAGATTGGCTTGGGGGGCCTTCTTCAGTTCCTCGTCCTCATCAGTTGATACTTCGACGTATTTTTTGTTCTTCCTCAATTTTTTACTTACATCGCCCTTCTTAGCCAGTGAATCATGGAAGTCACCTTATACCCAACAAACCGTACAATTGGTTCATTCTGTTTAGCACGATATTTCCAAAGTGAAAAAATCATGCTGATGGCGTCCTTCTGCAGGTGAGAAGGATCCTTGATGACAACATTCCGAGGGATGCAGTCATGTCAAGGTAGTGGTCTGGATCTTGGGTGATATGACCCCAGGGGACTGCAGCCCGAGGGTTGTTTGAGATGACCGCTGTTGAATACGAGCCGTTAGAAAAACATGCTACTTCAAAAATAGAAATAAATCACCATAAGCCTTTTGAAATACCTTTCGTACAACCTTCTGCTGGTTCTTGAGCATGAGAGATTCAAAGCCTGTAGGTAGGCAAGGATAGCCCTCGTCATTTACATGCACTGTTAAATCAGGCAACTTCTCATCGTCCTCGTCAGATTGGTCCTCTGGGTCTAGGCCTGCAGCTAGATCATTAGCAATTAAATAAATTACAGTATCCAAGACTTACTATACTCCATTTCATTCAGCCAGTCAGCAAGTCGGTCTTGTGACTCTCCTGCCCATTTCTTGTTTTCTTTGGAGGCCAGACTAAAAGTTTTCTTCGACTTCCTGGGACAGGATTCCCAGCTAAACCAATCCATCATTAATAGTAATGTGAATGGAAAAACATCACACTGACATGGTCATTCCAGGCATTTTTCCTTCCCCTCGATCATGAGCTGCAAGAATCACAATATGCAAACCCATAGTTCTTCCTGCCATCTTTATGAAGTCCTCCATAATTTTCTTCTGGTGTCGGCTGCGGTATCTGTAGATACACATAAGTTTTTTCTAAATATAAATGTAGTGTTGAAAAAATACCTGTCCTTGGGTCAGAATGAGGACCGTCCTGGTTCCACCTTTCTGCCACAAGTCTGAGCTCCTCAAGGACATCTGGTGACAGGGCATTATACCAGGACCGGACCAGCTTTGTCTTGTCCCCATGGACCTTAGGTCAGAGGTGTCACGTCGCTTCTTGTCATACTCCCCAATTTCTTCTTTGAACAATTTCTGAGCGACATCAAAACCCGAGAATTCAGTCTTGAATGCTGCAGCATCCAGAGGCTTATCATCCTCACGGTCTCTGACCATGTCTACAGTGATAGTGCCTGGACCGGACACGAGTTTATGACCTCCCTGAATGATTTTTTCCTCAAGGTCCCGATCCTCGTCATCCTCCAGGAATCGCAAGTGTACGAATAGCCTATACAATTAGCTTAATGTAGATATAAAGACACTGAAAACTCACCTTCCGAAAGTTTTTGTCTGGAAGCATGGTAGAAGGATCCTTGGCCTGATCGGTTTCAACTATAGTATCCTTGATGCTTTTGAGGATCGTAGCCCTCTTGGCTGTGTTTCCTTTTGCTGAAACATAGGCAGCCTTGTGCTCATCCAAAACACCCTTGAATACATGTGTCCAGTCAGCCATTATATGCAAAAATCTCAGGAATGCAGGCCGGTATAAGTTTGCAGAATGTGCAACCAGTCCCAACTGACTTGACAACAGATCAACAAACCATGTCACATGATCAAAACATGGTCACATGTTCATCAGGTGACAATCTGATCAACAAACCATGTCACATGATCAAAACACAGTCACA